>JASFAX010001279.1:0-51726 GCA_030737875.1 Allium sativum
ATGTTATGCCTAGATCCAAAACACGTTTAGGCTTATGTTGTCTAAATCAAATGTTAATTTATGTGACACCTATTTGGTTAGATCCCTATTTAAATGCAAGTTCACATATATGAAAGTTGATTTAGGCTATGTTGTAAATTCACATGTATGTTGATTAGTCTATGTTGCAAGTTCACACCTATGACATTCATGTTGACTATTTTCCAAGTTCACACCTATGATGTTCATATTGACTATGCCAAAAATGCCAAGTTTACACCTATGTCATGTTCATGTTTATGAATTCGCTTATGCCAATTTTGTATGCGCTAAGTTAGGCTAAGTTTTTAGCCTAATATCATGTGTTAAAACCATGAGAACGAAAATTAGGCTAAGATTGTTAGCCTAATATTTATATGGGGTAACGTTGGGAATATTGGTAAAACTTGACATAAATGGAATTGCCATGTTTGTCACATGCCAAAAATTGGTGGCACTTGAATGGTATAAATCTTTATACCAAAACCGTTAAACTTGGAAAGTGGGCCATAACATTTAATTGTTGACAAATTTACATATAACAAGTAATAAAGACAAATATGTAAATTTAGAAAATACGAATGTGCTTAACACGAGGTTGGATTGAGTTGTGATGTAAACCTGCCCGGACCCGCCCGGCTGTCCAGTAGTCACAACAATACCTATTCAATGTGGGTGGTTAAGCATTAAGCCCAATAAGGACCCGAGGTTAGACTGAGTTACGGTGTAAACCTGCCCAGAACCGACCGACACATCCAGTAACCGTAACAATATCTGTCTAATGTGAGTGGCCGGTGCTTTAAGAGGCTAAGGACAGATTGTAGGGTTAAGTTAACTAAAACACTTAACCAAATTCAACATGTTAACAAGAATTGATGGGTGGGGTTAGGTTAATACAAACACTTAACCACTTAACATGTTTGACTAGAAAACCCTAGTAACGGGGACCCATTTCAGCAGTAACCCAATTAGGTATCATGGTACCCTGAAACTAGGCAGGGTGGGGCACGATTACTGGGCTGATTGTAAGCGGTCAAAAGCAACGGTGGTGGGTGCAACAGTGTGGGTTCTAACGGAGTGCGGGCATGCACACACTTCGGAGCAGACAAACAGGCCACTGGGGGCACCAGTAGTATAACCTATGTATTCTAGAATTGTGTCGGGCCGCCACCATGGGTCTTGATACACCCCATGGTGGGACCAGCATAGGTATCAACAATCTTCGGGGGCCGTAAGACACAGATGATTATGCGAGTAGGAGACGATCTTTAGAAAAAGGGGATCACTTTACCCTCAGCACGGGGTGCCAGTTCAGAACTAATACATGTTGGTGCAGAGATATAGTGTGGGGTGCGATAGTATATTCGATTCAAACTGCTTTATCTTAGTTTATGATACATTCCTATTTCCAGTTTATACCTAGCATGCCCTTATTCTTATTCACATATTGAAGAGTCACTAGACTTACCAGGCTTTATGTCTGACCCTGTTTTCTTTCGTCTTCTTTTCTTCTGTCCCCCCCCCCCCAGGTCCACAGGGAGGAAACAACTCAGCATAGTCAGACTCTTTGCAAGCTTCAAGATAGTAGATGTACGGTTTGGACTCCATTGCTTTGGCTATGTCTGTTGGATACAATCATGGGTATTTATGCAGTTTTAATTATGTTTTATGCTTCTTTAATTAATAACCAAGACAGAAATGATGATGTAATGTTTTGGAAGTGTTATGTGACAGTTATGGAAGTGTTTTATATGAACAAGTATTTTATGAAATAAAAAGTCTGTAGTTTTCCGCTGCTTATATATATGTGTTTATATCTGTCTTGTGTTTATCTGTGACTTTTACTTACAAACCTCCACCAAAGTTAAGTCAGTCCCTTTGTGAGTGACCTTAATGGAGGGTGGGGTGTTTCAGTTCATACAGACCATACTTCACCGACTATTTGTTGGTTTACATCACTACAACAATTAACATTTGAAACATGTTGATTGTTTGGTCCTATGGATTTAGGATCACTAAACCCAACTTATTTGAACATTCCAATGTTAGGTCTTATAGATTTTCTGGGCTTAGGCCACTAAAATGGTGTTCTCACACAGATCATTGAACCTGTAAAATAGTTGATATTTAATATAATTCATATGGGGAAAAGCTACACCTTATGAATGAGAGTGGACAGTGGCAGGACATCATTCCGTGATTCAAAATACAAAATTTACTAAAATCCTTATTAAGTTTAGTGACTTAAATTTTAATTTACGATTTCGTTTCCATACCAGTTATATATTCTATTTCCAAAAGTATATATTTAATCAACAATGTCAAAAATATACTCTGCCTATTATTGCTTCATTTAGTACATCACTTGATTATCAAAAACTTAATTACTTAATATTATACTTGCGCATTCAATGGTATGTCAACCAATATTTCTACTTTTATTGTCATTGTTTTCATTTCATTTTTTTTGTATGACACACACATGCTACTTTTATCATTTTCAGATTTATTGTTTGTCATCTATAACTTTTAATAACATTTTTCACTATTCTATTCTACTCCATCTCTCTAATTCCACTTACTTAGATCTTTTTTTTTAATCATACGCAAACATTATACTGTTTTTCAAATAATTTGTTTTTTCCAAAATTTAACAAGACTCCAATTGAAATTCAATGTTTGCTTCTTATCTGGAATGGAGATTTGAATGCATGTTTTAATTAACAGTCCTTGATTGATGCTATTACAGATTTTTTTTTCTAAGATTACATCACTGAATATGCAATGAACTATCCATAATTATTATTTTCAGAATGAATAAGATACTATTATATATTTTCGTATTTTTTTTGTCTATAACATTAATTTGACTTTAATGATTCAATAGGGAGAAGTAATAGAAATGTAGAGATTCAACTTTTCAAGAGGAACAAGGTATTATTGTGGTTGTTAAGTTGCTATTTTTTTTAAGATCTCTAAATGCTTCCACACGATCAAATATGGTAATGATTTTTAAACTTATTTGCTATTTATTTTATGATATTCCTTTTTTTGTAATTTTTCATTTAATTAGCTGTTAAGTGCTCCATTATTATTTGTTACTTCATTTGATAAGTTCATGGTAGTCTTTCACTAATTTATTGTTTTAATTTTGGGCAGCACTATAATTTTCTAAACTAGGATTTTAGTAGATAGACTTTCCAGTTTCTAAACTAGGATTTCCTTGCGATTGTTTGCCAATTCATTTGCAGAAAAATGTTGCAATTGGTTTTTGTGTTATGTACATATTTTTTCTTTCTAATTTTCTATTTATTATAAATTTCACTAGTTCACATGCATGTTACTGTGTACACTTATATTTCCACTTTGCGGCACCAAATTATAATACCATTCCCGATAGCATGCGAATTAAGTACTGCAATACGTTGATTAAAACATTTGACTGGCTACTGGCCAACGGGCTTGCTTCTATACAGCCCAACATGTTATTATATACACTTATATTTCAACTAGGGGTGCGCAAACCTCGGTTCGGTTCGGTTTTGTGGTAAAACCGGAACTGAAAGACCTCGATTTTAATAATCGATAACCGAAACCGTAACCGAAGCATCGGTTTCGGTTTTTATCGGTTCAGTTTCGGTTTTAAAACCGATTTAAACAAAAAATATTATAAATTTAAACAACCATGAAAGAAATTAAAATAAATTGTTTCAACCGAGTGTATTGAGACACATGATATAGAGTAAAGACTAATAGACTATAAGTCATCCAAAGTAGTACAAAGCTAAGCTAGCTAGCTTTAAGACGAAGGCATCCAAGAATCTACAAAAACATGAAATGGACATTTTATATTAGTTTACCCCTAATTCTGTATTCAGCTAAATCAAATGAGTGAAGCAATGACCATTATGTATATACTATATAATACGAAACAACATGCAGCAAGAGACAATGTGCAACATTTTATAATTTGGTTCGGTTCGGTTTTTTTCGGTTCGGTTTGGACCTAAAACCTAAACCGAAATATTAGTATGGTTCGGTTTTTTATTTTTGGTTTCGGTTTTCTTCGGTTTCGGTTTTTTTCGGTTCGGTTTTTTTGGTTTTGGATCGGTTTCAGTTTTATTTCAGTTTTTTGCTCACCCCTAATTTCAACTATGCTACACCAAATTATAATACCATGCTGAATCTTGACACAACAGCCAAGAAAATGCATGAATACATGTAAACTTACCAGAAAAGCAAATTAAATTATGTGTTAAATGTTTATACTACCATTTTGAGTTACAATGTCAATTTCAAGTAATAGACATGGAGAAAAGAAAATGTCAAACATTTCCGGTTATTCCATTTATTTGCATGCATATTTTGTGTTAATATATATTATATTTTCTAAACCATGTGCCATAACTTGCTTTCACATATAGTTTCATGTTCGTGATGCATGCATGATAACCATCCTTTGCCAACGTATTGTTTTCACAGTGTTTCAATGTTTTCGATGCTAAATTTTATTTTTTGGCTAAATTTAATGTATCTTCATGGTTGTACTCTAATTCACTTACTATATTTACTTTTCGAAAAGAAAGAAAAAATCCAACATAAGAAAAATCATTTTGTTATCGTCGATGTTACCAGCCTACGGGACAAAATAGTTTTAATAGGCAACAATTGTTAGCAACATGTTCCTTTCAATAGAGATTGCTTTGGGATCTTTTTCTTAGCTAACTTTCCACAGTTCAACTTTAAATAAAGCATTTGGTAGTAGAAATGTAATTTAATACTGCCAAATAAAACTAAAACTTGACACTAAGAAATTTGGTCTAAAGTTGATAGACATTTGCTTACAAACTAAATAATCTTTCTATTGGAAATAAACTTATACAAATCTTTTTCTTTTACAAACAATCACTCTATTGACACTTATAATATCATGCTTATGCACTGCTACACATAATACTGTTGTTTATTTGCATTTGCAAGTAATTCTCACTGGATGAATAACCATCGCACCATTTGCATTAAGACAGTCATCGCCTCGGAACAACCCATCTGAATTCGGGTACAAAAATTCATATTTTCTTCTATGTGCATGTAGAAACCATTACGTACCAAAGTCACTGCAAACCAATGTTGGTACCATCATGTACAAAAATTGTATTTCAGTCATATAAATTGTATTTAGCACTACCATTGAACCATACAAAACATTCCGCTTTGTTGTTAAACCATATTGATATTCTTATTGTTATTATTTAATAGGTGCTGGGTAATGAGAGGTACAAAGCATGTGTGGCACAGATCAGCGATGAACCAGAGCAGTGGGACTATATCCATTGCTTTGTAGCTTTACCTAGGCAATAGTTCAGTTATTTCACCTGCTGAATATATTGAAAATAGGGAAGCTTTTATTCACATGAGTTAACTTAAGATGAATGTTATAAGGAGTTTTGCGGTAAGAATTTGAATCATGATCGTTGCTTGGAGCTTATCAGAATAAAGTAGGCGTGCAACAGCTGATTGTTTATGGATTTATGTATATATAGTTCGTGCATAGTTTAACTTTATATGAATCTGCATAGTCAATGCAAATTTCAACTTTTAATGTGTTGCAATAGGCTTTGTTTTGTAACAGCTGGCTACTTAAATAAAAATGTATACACAATTTGTGGATAGTTGAATATATGCGTGAGTGCAATGTAAATTCTAAGTTTAAAATTTAAATCTGTGTGTTACTGCACTATCCAGTGGTCTTAAAGTGTGTTCAGGGTCAAAATCAATGGTAAACATTTTCAGCTTTGGTCACATTTATCTATGCACACGTCTATTGGACGTGCCTCCGTACTGGTGTGTGTGTATATATATATATATATATATATATATATATATATGATCACTTCGGTAAGGTGCGATAATCCTGACTAGTTTGGATAAAACTATATTTGGTTTGAATTGATATCCAAAGGAAGATTAAAGAATAAATTTAAAGAATTTATCTTTGATAAAATTAATGGGAACCTTTCCCAAAGTTTAAGAATATTCTAGATTGGAATGAGGCATATGTTGTGTTTTATAGCACTTATTTATAATATACGCGAGTTATTCGGAAAGGCTGGGTTTATACCCATTCTGAATAACTGATTCGACGATAAGTCGACGATGAAGAAGGTGGTTGAAGACCGGAGGTCTTCACATCGTTTGGATGATTATTGATGTCTTGATTGGGCTGTACACCCAAGACAAGGTAATAAGTGGTGATCATCCAGACGTACTTGGAGATCGACCGGATATGCGAGGATCTCTCTCTTGTATTGGAAATATGGGACGAGGAATAAGGTGCCTCCGGTTTCAGTCAGACCCAAGACGAACTTGTAAATGGATGTGTGTCTGACATTGGATTTTGTTCTGTGTTGATTGATCTCAATTAAATATATATATCTGTTTAGCAGCGGAGAATTTATTCTCTTGCTTAACGCCCTTCTCTGAGACGTACGGGCTCAAAGGTTATATATCGATAGACATCAGTTGCATGGCGTGAATTGCCTGTGTGGCATGCTGAGATGCAAATGATCAAGGCTCATGTTGAAAAGAAGAGTCTTGTGGTTGATGATCAAAGCACGGCTTTAAATAGCATAGCTTTGTATAGCGTTAATTTGCGAGCTTCAAACCCCGCTGTGAACCAGAAACGGGAGAAGGACTGTTGGGAGTACAGTGCGTTTCATTCTAGCTAGGAGTGGTGTCATGGTATGGAGCCCAGACATTTTACTCATGTTGATGTTGCATATTATTTGATGGATAGTGAGGCGCCTCAGATATATCGGTTACTACGGAGCCGATGGATATTGAGTCATCTGGCTCTTTTACGCCCCATAGGGCAGGGAAACGCATGTTCAGTAGTTATGAATCCACCTTGCACTTAGGGTGGACCGGCCCTGCAGTTACCTAAGGGCTCACCTGAGTCTGGGTTCCTAAGACATGGGATAGATTGTCTCGAAGTGGTAAGGACGATCCATTGCCTTGGTTCACAGATGGAATCCAACTTCCAATACGACATTGTGCGGTTTTAATTATAGAACTAGTATAGCGACATGATATATGGTACCCATGCCGTCTATGATTGATACATTTATATTTTAAGTTGTTTTTAAACACTAGGCACTTATAATAATATCAAAATGATTTGTTTTAAACGTACCAAGCATGTTTGGCTAGTATAAGGGAAAACCCTATCCACCGGCTTGCGTTGCATTGTGTGTTGGGACCGCGGTCTTATAACAGCTTAATTTTTCCAAAAAGCATTGCGTTATTTGTTTTATGCACTGTTATTCTTGGGAGGAACCCCGTTCCGTGTTATACGGCGTGGACCCTTGATTTACTCTACTTTAAAATAAAGTTTTAAACAACAGTTTTAGTTCTCACACCAGTCACATGACTGGCCTGGAGTTTATTGTTTTAACCTAAACTCTGGGTTCCCCTATTTTCCACATGGGCAGCTAGTAGTTGGGTTTTTACGGATATTATTTTCATAGGATCCTGGTTTACAGCTTGAGCTATATTCGGAACGCTCTGTATCCATGTATTTCTTGCAGTTGTGTTATGTATTATTTTTCCACTGCATTGTAATTTTAAATCTCTGATATTTACCAAATGTATATTATTTATTCATACTCTGTTATATTCTTGTACTTTGATGTAATTGTTGTAATAAGCAATGAAATGATCTGCCATTTGTATTCTGATTTGTCGTGTTCTCAACTCTATCCGGGCTTTCCCGTAAGGGCGAGTTTGGGTCATTTCAGCTAGGTATCAGAGCTTTGGTTTAACACCCCGTATTTTATGTTAACATTAAAGTAACAAATTTAAGAATACTTAATTTCAAATGTGAGAATTAAGGGAAATGGGATACGCCATTGCGTTTGCGTTAGTCTAGGAATTCTGCTTGAGGTAGAGTCTGAGTTTGCGTGAATTGGACTCCGTATGAAGAAGTTATGGCCTTCAGAAGTTTCAGGAATTTAAATAAACTAAAACTGCTCAAAAGTTAAAGTTCAAAATTTGAATTCAAACTCAGAAGCGGGCTGAGTGAGAATTTTCCCGCCCTAGGCCAAGTCGACCAGGGGGTCGAACTCCCCTATACAGGTTAACCTGGGGGTCGACCTACCCCCCCGGGGCAGATCCGAAATATGACGATTCTGACTCTTTGCTGAGTCATTAGGGCTTATGTGGCCGTTTTGGATAACTCTATCTTGTTTGGATGGTCCAGATTAATTCTAGGTTGATCTTGTGACTCTTATTTAATTAAAACTCTATAAAAGCAACCCCAATCCTCAACCCTAAATCACATAAAAATTCATTCCTAGAGTCGTCATGTTGTCCATGGTCAACCTAGGGTAGCCGCTATTCTCCTTCAACTCGAAAGCAAGATAGAAGCTACGAATCAAATCAAATCAAGTCTAAATTAGAAGAACAATTAGCCTACATCAAAGGGGAGCTATTCAGTTTGAGAAAACAGATCCCAGAAAACAAGATTTTCCTTTTGTTTGTAAGTCTAGTTATCTTTAAGATGTGAACAAATTAAAGACATGATTTGTAATAAAATGAAAACTAGAATCGTACCAAGTTGTATGATAATGGTGATGTTGATTCATGTCTGTTCATGCGGTAATTCTATCATATATACCTGTGATACTATTGTAGTTTATTGAACCTATCATGTTGTGCAAAATTTGGGTGAATGAACCATTATATTGTATAGGAATTTGGGAATGAAAACTATCATGTTATATGTAAGTTTGGTGATTCTATCATGATATGTTACATGCAAGATTATAGGCTAAGTCATGATCATGTAAGCCTATATGCTTAGATCTAGAACCTTATTTGTTTAGATCCATGTTAATTAGATCAAATTCAATGCAAGTTCACCTTTACATGACTAATTGGAATTGTGTAGTTCTATGTAAACTCCCATTTATATGCTTATGGTTCATGATGATTAGGTTCAAAATTGCAAGATCATAATTAAACGTATATTGATTCTATGCCAAATTTATGTGACATATGTTGGATCCATATTATGCTTGTTTTGAATGCTACATGTTTCTTCCTTTTCCCCTCTTGATTTTGAGTTAGGCTAAATTGCGAAGCCTAACATTCTATGAAATTTATGCGAATGTTTAACGGGGTTAACGTTGGAAAAAACAAGAAGTTACATGTTATTGGCATATTTTTAAATGGTTAGTGGCATTGAAATGGTATAATTTATATAGCTAAAATCATGGACATGATTTAGAGAGAAATTGTGCATGACTTGAATGACAATAATTTACATAGAAACATGAAAGGTAAATTTGCAAATTTAGCAAAAGACGAATATGCCTAACCCGAGGTTAGATTGAGTTACGGCATAAGACTGCCCGGAACCGCCCGGCAAGTCCAGCAACCATAACAATATAGATCTAATGTGAGAGGTTAGCGCATTGAGCCCAAAAGAACCCGAGGTTATACTGAGTTGCGGTGTAAAACTACCCGGACCCGACCGGCACATCCAGTGACCGCAACAATACCTGTTTAATGTGAGTGGTTGGTGCTTTAATGAATGAATTAACGCTAAGACAGGAATGGTAGGGTTAAGTTAATTAAGGCAACACTTAACCAATGCAACATGTTAACTAAACTGATGGGTGGGGTTAGGTTAATTTGGACACTTAACCAATTTAACATGTTGATTAGGAAACCCTAGTAACGAGGACCCATTTCAGCAGTAACCCACACAGATGTCTCATGGTACTCTGAACTAGGCAGGGTGGGGCACGATTACTGGGCTGATTATAAGCGGTCAAAACAACGGCGGTGGTGCGTTAGTGTACTTTCCAATGGAGTACGGGCGTGCACGTACTCTGGAGTGGCAAAAGCAGGCACTGGGCATCAGTAGTTATACACTGTGCATCTTGAATCATGTCGGGTTGCCACCATAGGATTTGATACACCCCGTGGTGGGGCAGCACAAGTATCTACAATCAAGCGGGGGCCGAATGACACAAGTATAAAAATGTACACGGGTAGGAGCCGATCGATAAAGGGGATCACTTTGACATGAACACATGGTGCTAGTTGGAACAAGTATAAATATGTGTAGAGAAATAGAAATGGGTGTGATAGTATATTCAGTTTAACCTGCCTTATCTTGGTTTTAGTTATCTTGTTATTCTGGTATTGTCTTATTTTCAGTTTATTCCTGTCATGATCCTTTTCTTGTTCATATACTGAAAAATCACTGGACTTACTAGACTCATGTCTGATCCATTTTTCTTTCGTCTTCTTTTCTTCTGTCCCCCCCGGTCCATAGGGAGGGAACACTCCAGCTTAGTTCAGACCTTTTACAAGCTTGAAGAGAGTAGATGTATTGCTTGGATTCTCTTCTCTTGTGATATGGCTTTGGATACACTCTCAATGGGGATTTATGCTATTTTATTTTTGTTCTATGCTTCTTTATGTTTCAATCAAGACAGAGATTTTGATGTAATGATTTGGAAGTTGTTTTGAGACAGTTTGTTGTAATGTTTTTATTATGAACCACGTATGAAATAAATTTTATTTTTCCGCTGTTTATATGTCTGTCTTGTAAATTATCTATATCTTTTACCTGTAATGCTCCATCGAAGTTAAAGCATTCCCTTTGTGAGTGACCTTAACGGAGGTGGGGTGTTTCACTTGGTATCAGAGCAAAGGTTTACCAGATCAGATAAAAGTTTTTGAAAAACTGTTTTTCAAAAAGAAGTTTAGAGAAGCATTTTACAAGAAAAAAGTGTTGTTTTTAATTTTAAAAGGCATAATCCCTAAAGTCATATGCACTATCTTTCTATCCTTTGTTTTGAATCTTTCCTTTTTCGTTTCAGCATGTCTGGGGATCTTAACCTTCCAAAGGGCGTGCCGGTACCTGGCTGGTTCAGAAGGTACCTAGAGGCTAGGGCTAATGACGTAGGCCCAGTAGAAGTTCCTCCTCCCCCAGTTGCAGCGGTTCCTCCTCCTCCTCCGTGTGCAAATGTTTTCTCAAAGATATGTAGAAACTTTCGAGCCATGGGTGGAAAGAACTTTAATGGAACTGAATCATTCGTGGAAGCAAGGAACTAGCTCAAAGAAACTGAGGATTTGTTCGTTATCTTTGAAGTGGACGATAGGCAGAACATACAGTTGGCGGTGTGGTTGCTTAAAGATGAAGCTTCTTATTGGTGGGAAGTTAACAATGCTGAGAGACCAGTTGAAACTTGGGAGGATTTCAGAATGAGGTTTGAAATGAAATTCCTCTCACAAGCTGAACGAAGTCTACAGGTGGAGAAGTTCTTATCTCTCAAACTTGGAAGTATGACGGTCAAGGAATACGTCCACCAATTCAATCAGCTGGCCATATTCGGACTGGAGTTAGTAAACACTCCACATAAGAAGGCTCTCCGTTTTGTTAAAGGGTTGAACGAGCCACTGTACATCCTAGCTATGACCCATATACCCATGGGTGCAACATATGAAAGACTGGTGGACATGACACTATTACACGAGGAAGACAAGGATGGTAAGAAAGTGGTAAAAGTGGAAGAACCTCAAGACAAGAAAATGGAGGGATCACAGAATAAGAAGACGGATTCAAAGAAGGGACGGAGGAACAACAAACCCCGTGACAAGAGGAAGTGTAATTTTTGTGGCATTCCTGGACATTTGATTAAGGACTGCAGAAAGAAGAAGATGGGTGGTTGTTTCCATTGCGGTGAGACAGAACACATGGCTAAGGACTACCCAAGAAAGCAAGGTCAAGGGCAGAGGACCGGGTCTACTTCTGGATGGCAGGTTCACGCTCTCATAGCACCTCCGCAAGAACGAGGAAGAAATATTTCTGTTGAGAGTTTAGTTTATCTTTTTGATCATCCTGTTCGTACACTCTTTGATTCTGGCGCATCGTACTCTTTTATATCTACTTCTTTAGTTGAATCTCTGCACCTAGACACCCGTATAGTAGAGGATCCCTTGGTTGTTTCAAATCCAATTTGGGGTTTGGCTTATTTATCGATGATTTGTTTGGATTTGGAAATTTCTATAGTAAGCGTTGGGTTTAGATGTAATGCCTATGTTTTGGGTTTCACAGGCTATGGGTTGATTCTAGGCATGGATTGGTTATCCAGTAATGGTGCCATCCTCGATTGTGAAAAGAGAGTGGTTAGACTCATGACTCGACTTGGTAACACTCTTGAAATCTCTTGTAATCCCATGAGCTCTGTTATTCTTAGCTATCTAGAATCTCTTGATGCGTCTGTTGAGAATTTGCAGTCTGTTAGAGTAGTCTGTGAATACTCGGATGTGTTTGAAGAGGTGAAGGGCTTACCTCCAAAGCGGGAGATAGACTTCCGCATATACCTCGTTGATAATGCAAAACCCATTGCTTTACCCGTTAGACACATGGCTCCAAGGGAGAGGAAAGAGCTCAGTAAGCAAGTTAAAGAGTTGCTTGAGAAGGGGTTTATAAGGCGGAGTATTTCTGAATGGGGTGCTCCAGTAGTGTTCGCAACCAAAGCGGATGGTTCGCTTCGCCTATGTGTTGACTATAGGGAGCTAAACAAGCTGACCAAGAAGAATAGGCACCCACTTCCAAGAATAGACGACTTGTTCGATCAGCTTGTAGGTGCATCGGTTTTCTCCCAACTAGATCTGGCTACCGGGTTTCATCAGCTAAGAGTGGCTAAAGACAGCATTGATAAGACCGCGTTCAGAAACCCGGATGGTTTCTTCGAATGGCTTGTCATGCCTTTCGGCTTGACAAACGCACCCGCTTATTTCGTTGACTTAAAGAGCAGGGTGTTCAGGGAATTCCTTAATAAGTTTGTGGTGGTCTTCGTAGACGAAATTTTGATCTTCTCGAAGAGTGAGGAAGAGCATGCTTTGCATTTAAAGGAAGTCATGGATACTCTTCGTGCACATCAACTAAATGCCAAATTCTTCAAATGCCATTTCTGGAGAGAAGAAGTAAGATTCCTTGGACATGTGGTGTCCAAAGAGAGGATAGCTGTGGACCCCGCAAAAGTAGTTGCGGTGCAAGATTGGAAGGTCCCACGAAATGCAATCGAAGTCCGAAGCTTTCTCGGGCTAGCGGGCTTTTACCGAAAGTTCATTAAAGACTTTGCGAAAATCTCAGCTCCACTAACAAGGTTGACGAGGAAGAACCTAACTTTCACTTAGGATTTGGATTGCGATGTTGCCTTCCAACGTTTGAAGAGGGCTCTAACAACAGCTCCAGTTCTGACATTACCTGATGGGAGAAATATGTTTACAGTATACACGGATGCATGTGGTACGGGACTTGGCGCTGTCTTGATGCAAGAAGGGAAGGTAGTAGCTTATGGTGGAAGACAGTTGAAAGTACATGAGAAAAACTACCCAACCCACGATCTAGAGTTGGCTGCCATCGTTTTTGCGCTTAAGTCTTGGTGCCATTATCTCTAGGTGAGAAGTTTGAATTGTATACCGACCATAAATCGTTGAAGTACCTTTTCTTGCAGAAAGATCTTAACTTGAGGCAACAAAGGTGGATGGAGTTCTTAGCATCCTACGATTTCGAGATTTCCTATACCCTTGGCAAGGGCAATGTAGTAGCAGACGCCTTGAGTAGAAAGAAGCTGACCTTAAGTCCTCTCTTTGTAGAAAGGCAGAGCTTAGAGTACATAGCGGCTTTTGACTTTAGACCCTCTATCGATTATGTGACTGGTTTGTTAGCATCACTAGAGGTGCGACCTACTCTTTTGGACTCAATAGGAACCGCACAACGTGAAGACCCTCAACTAGTTGATGTGATGGGTAAGCTAATTAGGGGTGAGACTTCTAGTCACCTCAATAGATACTCCATCGATGATAAGGGTTGGTTGAGGCGGGATGGAAGACTATGCATCCCACAAGCAAGGGATTTGGTGAAGAAGGTTCTCGAAGAGGCACACCATTCTAAGTTGACCATACATCCAGGTGGAGACAAAATGTATAAAGACATAAAAGGGTTTTCTTTTGGAATGACATGAAGAGGGATGTGTAGCTGAGTTCGTCTCTAAGTGCTTAATATGCCAGCAAGTCAAGGCGGAGCAAAAGAAGCCCAGTGGTTTGCTTCATCCTCTAGAGGTCCCACAGTGGAAATGGGATAGCATTTCGATGGACTTTATTGATGGGTTGCCTAGGTCAAGAAGGGGCAATACCAGTATTTGGGTAATAGTGGACAGGCTCACAAAAAGCGCTCACTTTATACCCATCAAGAGTAGGAGGACTGCCTCATCGTTAGCATCCATTTATCTTAAAGAGATAGTCCGACTCCATGGGATACCCTCCAGCATAGTGAGTGATCGAGATCCTATCTTTACGAGTGAGTTTTGGAGGAGCTTGCAAGAGGCTGTGGGCACACAGCTATGCTTAAGCACAGCCTATCACCCCCAAACCGATGGTCAGATGGAAAGGGTGAATAGAGTATTAGAAGACCTCTTGAGATTGTGTATTCTTGATTTTGGAGGAACATGAGAGGATCATCTTCCCTTGGTGGAATTCACTTACAACAATAGCTACCAAGCCACCATAGGCATGGCACCCTTCGAAGCTTTATATGGAAGACCATGCCGATCACCAACTTGTTGGTGGGAGTCTACAGACAAACTTGTACTTGGACCGGACATGATCAGAGAAACTTCAGAAAAAGTGGACTTGATACGAAGGCTAATGAAGACCGCAAAAGATAGACAGAAGTCCTACGCAGATAAAAGAAGGACTGACCTTGAGTTTGAGGTTGGAGACAGGGTTTTCCTTAAAGTATCTCCTCTAAGGAACGTCGTTCGCTTTGGATCCGCAGGAAAGTTGGCACCAAGGTTTGTAGGGCCGTTTCCTATCATTGAGAAGATTGGGAAGATGGCTTATAGAGTAGAGCTGCCCGAAAGATTGGCTGGAGTTCATAATGTCTTTCATGTTTCTCACCTACGGAAGTGCTTACATGAGTCTACGGAAGTGGTGTAACCAAGCATACTAGAGGAAGTCGAAGTAGAACAAGAAGCAACTGTGAGGAGAGTTCCAACTCGTATCTTGGGAACAGAAGTCAAAAAGCTACGCAACCGTGAAGTCAAGCTTGTTAAAGTTCAATGGAGCGACGCCGAGGAAGACGCGACTTGGGAGACTGAGGCCAAGATACGCGCAGCCTACCCTTTTCTTTTTGAGGGTACATCCTTGATCTCTTTTCCATAAGTTTATGCATGTATCTACCTTTCTAATATATCTCCTTGGTCCTATCCTTTATCCTTAGGTAGAAACCAATGGATGTAAACATGTATTTGAAACATGTTATGATTGATGGCTGCAAGTGATTGCAAGTGGTTGCTAGTGGTTGCTCGTGGATGCATATACACACACATTAGGTGTTAGATCGGCTTAGTCACTTTCATATTGCATATTCATATATGTACTTATATATGGATTGAAACTTGATGTGTTATCATATGGATGTCGCACTTGTATGAATGATTGTGCACTCATATAGAATTATGAGTAGAAAAATTGCATACATAATGGACTCATGACACTGACATAATTTGCATTAAGGAGGTCAACTGAATCAGTAAACCGCCTGATTTTGCATTATATAAGGACATGTACACACATTATGCATACAGTCATGGAAGCATTAGAAGTCTTTTTAAGGACAATGGACGACTGTGTTTGACGGTTGAGTAGATGGACGATTGGATGGTAGGATATACATTCTTCTCAACTTGAAGATTTCGAGGACGAAATCCTTTAAAGGGGGAGAATGTAACACCCCGTATTTTATGTTAACATTAAAGTAACGAATTAAAGAATACTTAATTTCAAATCTGAGAATTAAGGGAAACAGGTTACGCCATTGCGTTCGTCTCGGGATTCTGCTTAAGGTAGAGTCCGAGTTTGCGTGAATTGGACTCCGTATGAAGAAGTTATGGCCTTCAAAAGTTTCAGGAATTTAAATAAATAAAAACTGCTCAAAAATTAAAGTTCAAAATTTGAATTCAAACTCTGAAGCGGGCTGGGCGAAAATTTTCCTGCCGTAGGCCAAGTCGACCAGGGGGTCGACCTCCCCTATACAGGTCGACCTGGGGGTCGACCTACCCCCCTCCCCTCCCCCGGGCAGATCTGAAATATGGCGATTCTGACTCTTTGCTAAGTCATTAGTGCTTATGTGGCTGTTTTGGATAACTCTACCTTGTCTGGATGGTCCGAATTAATTTTAGGTTGATCTAACGACTCTTATTTAATTAAAACTCTATAAAAGCAAACCCAATCCTCAACCCTAAATCACATAAAAATTCATTTCTAGAGCCGTCATGCTGTCCTTTGTCAACCTAGGGTAGCCACCATTCTCCTTCAACTAGAAAGCAAGATAGAAGCTACAAATCAAATCAAATAAAATCTAAATTAGAAGAACAATTAGCCTACATCAAAGGAGAGCTATTTAGTTTCAGAAAACAGATCCCAGAAAACAAGATTTTCCTTTTGTTTGTAAGTCTAGTTATCTTTTAGATGTGAACAAATTAAAGACATGATTTGTAATAAAATGAAAACTAGAATTGTACCAAGTTGTATGATAATAGTGATGCTGCTTCATGTCTATTCGTGCGGTAATTCTATCATATATGCCTGTGATACTATTGCGGTTTATTGAACCTATCATGTTGTGTAAAATTTGGGTGAATGAACCATTATATTGTATAGGAATTTGGGAATGAAAACTATCATGTTATATGTAAGTTCGGTGATTCTATCATGATATGTTACATGCAAGATTATAGGCTAAGTCATGATCATGTAAGCCTATATGTTTAGATCTACAAGCTTATTTGTTTAGATCCATGTTAATTAGATCAAATTCAATGTAAGTTCACCTTTACATGACTAATTGGAATTGTGTAGTTCTATGTAAACTTCCATTTATATGCTTATGGTTCATGTTGATTAGGTTCAAAATTGCAAGATGATAATTAAACGTATATTGATTCTATGCCAAATTTATGTGACATATGTTGGATCCATATTATGCTTGTTTTGAATGCTACATGTTTCTTCCTTTTCCCCTCCTGATTTTGAGTAAGGCTAAATTGCAAAGCCTAACATTCTATGAAATTTATGCGAACATTTAACGGGGGTAACGTTGGGAAAAACATGAAGTTACATGTTATTGGCATATTTTTAAATGGTTAGTGGCATTGAAATGGTATAATTTATATAGCTAAAATCATGGACATGATTTAGAGAGAAATTGTGCATGAGTTGAATGACAATAATTTACATAGAAACATGAAAGGTAAATATGTAAATTTAGCAAAAGACGAATATGTCTACCCCGAGGTTAGATTGAGTTACGTTATAAGACTGTCCGGAACCGCCCGGCAAGTACAGCAACAATAACAAAATAGATCTAATGTGAGAGGTTAGCGCATTGAGCCCAAAAGAACCCGAGGTTAGGCTGAGTTGCGGTGTAAAACTGCACGGACCCGACCGGCACATCCAGTGACCGCAACAATACCTGTCTATTGTGAGTGGTTGGTGCTTTAATGAATGAATTAAAGCTAAGACAGGAATGGTAGGGTTAAGTTAATTAAGGCAACACTTAACCAATGCAACATGTTAACTAAACTGATGGGTGGGGTTAGGTTAATTTGGACACTTAACCAATTTAACATGTTGATTAGGAAACCCTAACGAGGACCCATTTCAGCAGTAACCCACATAGATGTATCATGGTACCCTGAACTAGGTAGGGTGGGGCACGATTACTGGGCTGATTATAAGCGGTCAAAACAATGGCGGTGGTGCGTTAGTGTAGTTTCCGACGGAGTACGGGTGTGCACGTACTCTGTAGTGGAAAAAGCAGGCACTGGGCATCAGTAGTTATACACTGTGCATCTTGATTCATGTATGGTTGCCACCATAGGATTTGATACACCCCATGGTGGGGCCAGCACAGGTATCTACAATCAAGCGGGGGCCGAATGACACAAGTATAAAAACGTACACGAGTAGGAGCTGATCGATAAAGGGGATCACTTTGACATGAACACATGGTGCTAGTTGGAACAAGTATAAATAGGTGTAGAGAAATAGAAATGGGTGCGATAGTATATTCAGTTTAACCTGCCTTATCTTGGTTTTAGTTATCTTGTTATTCTGGTATTGTCCTATTTTCAGTTTATTCCTGTCATGATCCTTTTCTTGTTCATACACTGAAAAACCACTGGACTTACCAGACTCATGTCTGACCCATTTTTCTTTCGTCTTCTTTTCTTCAGTTCCCCCACAGGTCCACACGGAGGGAACACTCCAGCTTAGTTCAGACCTTTTGCAAGCTCGAAGAGAGTAGATGTATTGCTTGGATTCTCTTCTCTTGGGATATGGCTTTGGATACACTCTCAATGGGGATTTATGCTATTTTATTTTTGTTCTATGCTTCTTTATGTTTTAATCAAGACAGAGATTTTGATGTAATGATTTGGAAGTTGTTTTGAGACAGTTTGCTGTAATGTTTTTGTTATGAACCACGTATGAAATAAATTTCGTTTTTCCGCTGTTTATATGTCTATCTTGTAAATTATCTGTATCTTTTACCTATAATGCTCCATCGAAGTTAAGGCATTCCCTTTGTGAGTGACCTTAACGGAGGTGGGGTGTTTCATTTGGTCTTACAGAGCTCGAGAACAAGACACATTAGAACCAAACGAAAGAATTCATCATAGACTGGATTAGTAATATCTAATGAGAATGACTCGTTAGAGATGGGATCAGTAGTATCCTAGAACGAGTGTAAAGAGTGTTGTTTTAAAAAAATAAAATTGAATACAAATTTTGTTTTGAAGATTTAAACCTAATTATACGTATTTGGATATTTTATTTTAAATTGATTTGGACTATCAGGTATATGAAGAATTTGAATATACGTCTGATCCACGTGTATTTGAAGTCTCAAATATACTGGATGGATATAGAATCACACTCTAGTCACCCAGACATAATTCTGGTGATGTCGCGACATCATCAATATCTATTTTCGAGCTTCAAAAGTGGGATACCTATACATTTTCAATTGACTGGTGTGAGAACCAAAATTTAGTTAGAATATATTATTGTGATTTAGCACTAAAAATTGGATTTTTGAGTATACATATTACAGATATATGTTTGAAAAGCTAATCAACTAATTGACTGATGATTGTGTTGTGTGATTATTCATTTAAACCAAAATGTGAATGAATGGTAAATTTAGCCAAATGGAATCAAATTTGGAACTGAACTGAAAATTGTTTGAAATTGCATACATGTACATATATATGTGTGAACAGGTCATAGCATGGAAGCTAAGAAGAGGAATAAAATTGTATGCCCGACACATAGGTATATGTTTACTAATTTATTGGGTTTGGATGGTTTTATGAGCCGATTGGCTAGCCGCTAGGCTTTTTCTTTTTGGATGATGAGGGCCCTGCGTAGCTAGTTGCAGTTTTAAATGTCTCCCCGTACAAAGGAGGTTATAGAGAAATTTTTCGAAAATTTAGGGTGTTAGCCAAATTTTTGAAAAATTAGAAAATTCTTAGAAACTAAAAAGTTGAAGAATGAAATCCAGAATGAAAGTTGAGTTGGCTAGTTAAACAACTTTCAGCTCCGTTCCTTTTCGAGGACGAAAAGATTTTAAGTGGGGGAGATTGTATCAACCCGGAAAATCAGAACCAATTTAAATTTTTTATTTTAGCTAATTTAATGAATTTTGAATATTTGAAATGATTTATTTTAAATAATAACGACTAAAAATTTATTTAAATCGAAGTTAGAACGAAAGAATTTATTTTAATTGTATAATGAGCCTGAAATGGAGCGGCAGTTTGAAAATTCGGTTTCAAATTTCAAATGAATGTTCAGGACTCAAAATAAATCGGATTTCAGTAAAACCAGAAATATTTGAACCTATTTGAAAATATCTTTCTAACGAATGTGAAAAATCCAGATTTCATAACGGGAATAAAAAAGTTATGTCCAGTTGAAAATTCAGAATAGTCGCTATGGTATTTATATAATATATAGCCGTTAAATATAGCCATTTTGCAAACGACCTCCGTTTCAATGAAACCACTTTTGTTGGATACAGAATGTCAAATTATTGCTAGATTCCAATTTTCAAATTTTTTGGAATTAGTATGTGAGCGTAGCAAATTAAAACGTGTTTTTATCAATTTCAGTTGAATTGGATCGACCAGAAAATGGCCATTTTTCAAACGATCTCCAAATTCGACGAAATTAGTTTTGTTAGGATCGTATCGTCAAAACAAAGCAAGAAATAATTTTCCTATAATTTTTGGAGTCAGTATGTGACCCCGGCAAATTAAAATGTACATTTAAATTCAATATATAAAGATTTATATTTTAATTTTGATAAAAACTATTCGAAACAGTCGAATTGGCTTGCGAAACATATCCCATTGTGTCAGGAATGGGGGTATTTAGCTAGGGCCGATAGTCCTTGGGTTCGATTTGGAGTTCGTATCGGTAAGTGGGTATTTTTGAAATTAAAATAATTACATATATACTTATGTATTAAAATCCCTAAACCCTAATTTTCCGTCACTTACCTGGAGCTGCCCCCAAACCAAAAACGACGGCGATTTTGCTCATGTTTTCTTCCTTTGATCACTCCAAATCTACCCAATAAAAATCAAATATTTCTGAAGCAAAAATGATCAGCTCAACGAGCTCTCGATGTTCAACAGTGGTGATGTATTTTAGGGGTGCGTGGTGGCTGAAATCGCCATTAAAACCCACCGTGTTTGAACGGAGATTGTGGGGCCAGGGGAGCTTCGAATGGCGAGCTGCTGAGGCGTGGCACGTGTAAGACTTCAACGAGGCACGATCTGATCGAATCCCGATCAACCCAAGGAGGAGCGGCGGTGGTTGTATTCGTTTTGGATGAAGTTGGGGTTTTATTGCCTAGGGTATACGATATAGGAAGAAGATAGGGAGGATCATCAACGTTTTTTTAAATGTTATTTAAAGGGTAATTAAAATTTTAATTTAATTAATTATCCGTTTAATTATCAAATGTGTTTATCAGCATAACTTTCTCATAGAGGTCCAAATCACGCTAAACTGGATCCGTTGCGATCGTAGGGACGAGAGCTTCACAAAATACTAACCGGATTCAATTTAACGCACGCTAGAATTTTGGGCAAAATCAAATCCAAACCGTTCAGAAAATCAGAAATAAAACTGGCGGAGTGGAAATCGACGGTGAGAACTCTTTCTCACTCTCATTATTTTATAGTTAAAAATATACTAGGATGTAGACGGTGCTTAGCAGCACCCGATACTATTTATTGTACGAACCATGATTGTTTGTTTGAATTGAATGGACTGTATTGTGGTTCTTGATTGTATTGTATGGAATAAAATATTTGAACAATAAAAATATCATTTTTATTGAATGAATAAAATATATAAAATATTCATGTATGGAATAAAATATTTGAACAATAAAAATATCATTTTTACTGAATGAATAAAATATATAAAATATTCATGTATGGGATAAAATATTTGAACAATAAAAATATAATTTTATCGAATGAATAAAATATATAAAATATTCATGTATGGAATAAAATATTTGAACAATAAAAATATCATTTTTATTGAATGAATAAAATATATAAAATATTCATGTATGGAATAAAATATTTGAAAAATAAAAAAAGTATAATTTTTATCAAATATATGAACCATATGAAATGGTCATGTGTTGAAAATAAATATTCATTTACAAATCGAACGATTTGTTTATGTACACCCATTTAACTGATATTGATTGGGACGATAAATTTACACATCGCCCAACTGGACAAATAATAATCAGTATTTGTTGTTTGAAAACCCCACACAAGTATTGGGATGATATTGGACACACACTGTTACATCTCGCTACATAGCGTTTTGACTATGACAACTATACATAAACGTACATATTATTATCTAACCTTGTTTTGCAGGAAGCCATTTGACAAACAGATTTAAGAACAGAATAAACGAAGAATAAGTACGTTATAAAGGTCTGTTAGTCTTAGATATTAATGTTAAAGTCTTCCTTGATGATCACACACACATTTTATATGTATATAGCTTCTCTTATATAAATTAAGCAAGGAGTAGTCTGATAACAGAAAACAGACGTCTGGTCTGAAATTTTCAGACGTCTGTTTGCTGAAACAGAATGTTTTTAAATACAATATTCGGACGTCTGGTTTATATATTTCAGACGTCTCAAATGCCCCCGAAATACACTATTTCCTTTCTGATTTGATTTTAAAATAAAAACAGACATCTGAATTTTATTTTCAGATATCTGAATTCTGAAGAGTTGCATCCTTTATGAAGAGATACAACTATTTAATCCATATCTCTTCATCAAAACTTTTCATGATTAGTTGCATCTTTCTACATACTATAAATAGAGGGAAGATTAACTATTCCAATAACTGAATTTTATTCTAATTCTCTCTATCTTATTCAAAGCTCTCTAAGTTATAAAAAGCTATCTACTTTTATACTTAAGACTTTTAAACTTCCATATTCCTTCACGCACTTCACGATTATCATCAAGGAAAGGCTATAGGAAGGGTGTACTTAATATTCGACAATCCGTGTTATCAAGAACACAAAAGAGTCAACAATTATTGTGTATTAGTGAAGACCTCTTCAGTGGTTGAGGCAAGAAATCCCGTTCAGTGGTTCGGGTAATTGTGAACCTATTCCTCCGGGTGAAGTGAGGGTTTTAGTGTTAGTGAAATTGCAGAAGTGAGTCTGGGACTGGACGTAGGACAGTGGTCCGAACCAGTATAAATCGACTGTGTGATTTACTGCTTACTATTCTATTATATACTCTACATCATATTCTCCATACTACACGATCCTATACCGCTGCATAGCCTTCTTTCAATTGGTATCAGAGCTAGGACATCCTATAACCGTAACACCGTTATTCGATATTTTGATAAAATGGAGAATAACCCAAGTACTAGTTCAACTACTTTTGCCGAAGGACAATCTACTCAAAGACCACCACTATTTAACGGATTACACTACAACTACTGGGCTACTAGAATGAGAATTTATATGCAAGAAAGTGGTTTTAGTGCATGGAATGCTACTCAAAAAGAATTTACAGCACCTACTACTGAATATTCAACTTGGACAGTGTCTCAAAAAGATGAAGCAAATGCAAATGCAAAAGCCATGAACATGTTATATTGTGCTCTTGATAGAAATGAATTCAATTGAGTTAGCATATGTACATCGGCTCATCAAATTTGGGAAACACTTAAGACTATGCATGAAGGAACAAACAAAGTCAAGCAAACAAAGATTTCAATGCTCAAGAATCAATTCCAGAACTTCAAAATGAGACAAAATGAGACTATCAATGAAATGTATTCAAGATTTCAAGATATTTTGCATGCATTGATAGGATTAAGAGAAAAATATAGTGATTTTGATATTGTATCAAAAGTACTAAACAGTCTCACTGATGAATGGGAACGAAAAGTGCTAGCTATTGAAGAAGCTAATGATTTATCAGCCATGAAGCCAGAAGAACTCATAGAGAATCTTATGTCTTATGAAGTAAATCTTCAAGCAAAAAGAGATATAGCTCAAGAAAAAAAGAATGTGGCATTTCATGCTGATAAAGAGGACTCTGAATCAGAAGATGAAGATATTGCGTTCATTGCCAAAAACTTTAAGAAATTTCTAAAATATAGAAAAGGAAATTTCAAAAAGAATACTTCAAATAAAGCTTCATCTTCAAAATCTGGATGTTTTAACTGTCATAAGAAAGATCACATGGTAAAGGATTGTCCATAACTAAAAGAAAACCAGAAAAGCTTCTACAACAAAAACAAGAAAGATAAATTCAAAAAGAAAGCATTCTCTGTCACATGGGACGACTCAGACTCAGAGTCATCAGATAGTGACAGTGATAGTGACAGTGAGCAAGCAAATGTATGCTTTATGGCTCAAGAATCCGAGGCTCAAGAATCCGGAATGAGTAATTTATCTTATGAAGAATTAATTGAAGTCAATGTTGAATTCTTAAAAAATATAAAAATTCTAAAGAAAAAGCTTAAAGAAACTCGTGAAAATCAGAACAAAGCTGAATTTGAAAGAGATATGTTAAAAGATGAAAAATTAATCTTAGAAGAAGAACTTCAAAAGGTTCAAGAAAATCTTACAAATTCAGATAATCAAATTTCACTTTTGAGTCAGGAAATTGAGACGCAAAAGATAAAGAATGATGAAATTAGTTCTGAAAATCATTTGTTGAAAATTAGAGTAAAAGAACAAGAATTAGAAAACAAAAGTATTCAAACTAAGTTAGAAAACATTTCAAAAATGTTTCAAATTTTAACAAGGGTAGAGAAAATTTAACAAGAATGATAGAAAACTCTCAACCCTCTTCAAACAAAAATGGTTTAGGATTCAAAAATGAATTGAAATTTCCTCCAAAGAAAAATACAAAGTTTAGGAGGAAAATTAATGCAAAACTGAAATCCACAAAAACAATTAATAAAATTAAGATATGGGTTCCAAAAACTAACAATAGTTTGATTAGAAAGAAGCACATTAACTCATTTATGGAATCTGTGCATAATAATAAAAATTATTTATATAAAAGGGATACTAAACCTAGTTGGGTTTGGCTTCCTAAGACCTAATTCTTAGGACCCTATCAAAAAGTGGGTACCAATGTGCTTATTAATATTTTTTGCTACTACTTCGCACAAAACTTCAGTATGTGCGACTTATGTTACGTTGGTATCCTACTCTCTGTTTAATTACCTGTTTCTACATATGTTTCTCTGTGTGTTGTGTGTATACTTAACATCTCTTATAAGTATTCCTTTTTGTCGAATGACAAAGGGGGAGAAACATGTTATATAATACGCATATTGACAGGGGGAGTTTATATAGTTGTCATTAGTCAAAAAGGGGGAGAATGTTACATCTCGCTACATAGCGTTTTGACTATGACAACTATACATAAACGTACATATTATTATCTAACCTTGTTTTGTAGGAAGCCATTTGACAAACAGATTTAAGAACACAATAAACGAAGAATAAATACTTTATAAAGGTCTGTTAGTCTTAGATATTAATGTTAAAGTCTTCCTTGATGATCAAACACACACATTTTATATGTATATAGCTTCTCTTATATAAATTAAGCAAGGAATAGTCTGATAACAGAAAACAGACGTCTGGTCTGAAATTTTCAGGCGTCTGTTTGCTGAAACAGAATGTTTTTAAATACAATATTCAGACGTCTGGTTTATATATTTCAGACGTCTGAAATGCCCCCGAAATACACTATTTCCTTTCTGATTTGATTTTAAAAAAAAAACAGACATCTGAATTTTATTTTCAGATATCTGAATTCCGAAGAGTTGCATCCTTTATGAAGAGATACAACTATTTAATCCATATCTCTTCATCAAAACTTTTCATGATTAGTTGCATCTTTCTACATACTATAAATAGAGGGAAGATTAACTATTCCAATAACTGAATTTTATTCTAATTCTCTCTATCTTATTCAAAGCTCTCTAAGTTATAAAAAGCTATCTACTTTCATACTTGAGACTTTTAAACTTCCATATTCCTTCACACACTTCACGATTATCATCAAGGAAAGGCTATAGGAAGGGTGTACTTAATATTCGACAATCCGTGTTATCAAGAACACAAAAGAGTCAACAATTATTCTGTATTAGTGAAGACCTCTTCAGTGGTTGAGGCAAGAAATCCCGTTCAGTGGTTCGGGTAATTGTGAACCTATTCCTCCGGGTGAAGTGAGGGTTTTAGTGTTAGTGAAATTCCAGAAGTGAGTCTGGGACTGGACGTAGGACAGTGGTCCGAACCAGTATAAATCGACTGTGTGATTTACTGCTTACTGTTCTATTATATACTCTACATCATATTCTCCATACTACACGATCCTATACCGCTGCATAGCCTTCTTTCACACACTAATCCCATTAATTAGTTGTATGTCAATCGATTGGTTTACAGACTATTGTAAGCGTTAATTATTTATATTTAATGCTTATGCAGTTGTGTGATGCGCTCTAGATGATGGTTGACTGTGTATAATTATTGTTGTGTACACGTGTGTATGAAATCCATATAAATAACATTATATGGTAATTGACTGTGTCTGATTCCAATTAAGTAATAACGAATATTTTAAAATAACAAATATTTTGAAATAATATTCAGTAAAGGATTTAAAATCTGATTTGATGTCCGATTTGGGATGGACACAAAAATATGGAAATATATGAAGCCGTGTTGCTTAGAGATGCACCATTTTGACACGAACGATAATTATATCAATTTTATTCATTTTTATAATGAATATCAAAATGGAAATGATTTCAAAACCTGATATTTAGAAAATATTATCATTTATATATTATAATGATATGGAATATTCAATTTTGATTTAAAATTGAAAATGAAGTTAGAATCATTTTTAAAACGAATTTAAAACGATTTATAAAATATGTTTTAAATGGAAATTAATGAAGTATGTATTATATATATAATATAATGGTCTGAATAGAATGCGCCGTGGCCGTTCGCGAATTTCGACCATTGGCTTCGAGTTGAGATTACGGGAGATCCAACCGTCGGATTCTCCTAAAACCAGAACCGTTGGGTTCGTATCGAAAAGAGCTTTCCAACGAATATAAGAGATTTGAAATCTAACGGTTGGATTTGGAATTATGTCCAAATCAAATTTGGAAAAGGTCATTGTAAGTGCAGCTCCATGACCGTTTATGGAAATCGACTGAAAGGGCCTTAATAAAATTATTAAAAATATTAATAATTTGTGTAAAATCATAATAAAGGATTTGGAAAGAATTAGGATGAAAAATTCCATATTTGAAAAGATAAAAATATTTTTTTATTGAGATGAACTAGTTATCAACTAAAATTATAATCCAATTATTTTTAAATAAATAAATTGGATTGAGAATGGGTTTTAATATAAACAGAATTTCCAATATATGAATTGGAGTGGATTTGAATGGAAATCATCTTCGGAATATTTCGATATTGGATTCCGTGATTATACGGATATGGTTATGGAAATTTGGAAGATATACTTATATCGTTATTTCCAATACGATATTTGTTGGTACCAGAATTTGATATTGAATATTAGCCGAAATAATTTCTATTCAGAGCCTTGTATTCGATATCAAATTGGATTTTGGGTTTGTCATGAACGATGTCTTAAATAACACTGTTCTTAAACTCAGTTGAGAAAAGAATAAATCTTTAATTTAAGATTTAGTGAAGGTTTCCAATTAATTAATATTTAATTGGAATTGAATAAAAGAATTGGATTTTGGGTTTGTCGTGAGTGGTGTCTTAAACAACACTGTTTTTAAACCCTGTGTGAAAAGAATAAATCTTTTAATTAAGATTATTAGAGTTTCCAGTTAATTAATATTTTATTGGAATAAAATGGAATGCGAATTGGGTTTATTGTGAACTATGTTTTGACGACATTTGTTTGTTAACCCGATTTACAATGTAATGTGATTTGGAATTTATAAATCTTGTCATTAAGATGTAAAGGAAATTTTCCAAAGTAAAGTTGTCCAATTTAATATAATAAATTGGAATGGAATGGAATTCAATTTGATAATAATCGAAGGGAGCTTCTATGGAGGAAGACTGTTAATATATATGGAATTTAAAAGGATTTGTCGTTATTCCATTTATATTGTTAGTCGGATACGGAAATTGATATCGATTATATATTGATCTGTTTTCCGTGAAGATTCCATAATTAATGGAATGTGATTTTGGGTTTATTGTGAACTATGTTTTAAATGACATTGGTTCTTTAACTAGTTAAAGACAGGATTTCTTGTTTATCGTTGTAATTTGAACTATATGGTTGATCTCTGCTAAATATATATCTGTTTGGTGGCAGAGAATTTATCCTCTTGCTTAACACCCTTTTCTAAGACGTATGGGCTTAGAGGTTATATAAAGGCCGAAATCAATAGTACAGTATAGATTGGCGATGTGGCATGTTTGAATTCCCAAAGTTAAATAATCATTAATATTGATTTTTGCGAAGCTTAAAACTAAGTGGAGTTTTATTGAGTCTTTAATTAGATTGAAATGAGAATGTGATAATTTAAATTATCAAATTCGGGAAATGATCGAGAATGGAGTATCACTAGTTTTTCCTTAAGCAATAGTTAAATCTTTAATCAGATTTGAACGTGAAATGGTAATTAAATTTATCGATAACACCGTGGTGTTAGATATGGAGTATTACCAGTTTAGCTCCATGAGATGAATAGGTTTGGATTCAGAAATATATATATATGATTACTTTGGTAAGGTGCGCTAATCCCGACTAGTTTGGATAAATCATATTTTGGTTTGAATTGATATCCAAATTAAAGAATAAATTTAAAGAATTTATCTTTGATAAAATTAATGGGAACCTTTCCCAAAGTTTAAGAATATTTGAATAAAAGAATATTCTGGATTAGAATGAGGCCTATGTTGTTTTTTATTGCACTTATTTATAATATATGCGAGTTATTCGAAAAGGCCGGGTTTATACCCATTCCGAGTAACTGATTCGACGATAAGTTGATGATGAAGACGGTGGTTGAAGACTGGACGTCTTCACATCGTTTGGATGATTACTGATGTCTTGATTGGGCTATACACCCATGATAAGGTAATAAGTGGGTGATCGTCCAGACGTACTTGGAGATCAACCGGATATGCGAGGATTCCCTCCTGTATTGGACATATAGGACGAGGAATAAGGTGCCTCCGGTTTCGTTCAGACCCAGGACGAACTTGTAAATGGATGTGTGTCTGACATTGGATTTTATTTTGTGTTGATTGATCTCTGTTAAATATATTTCTGTTTGGCGGCGGAGAATTTATTATCTTGCTTAACGCCCTTCTCTGAGACGTACGAGCTAAGAGGTTATATATCGATAGACATCAGTTGCATGGCGTGAATTGTCTGTGTGGCATGCTGAGATGCAAATGATCAAGGCTCCTGTTGAAAAGAAGAGTCTTGTGGTTGATGATCAAAGCACGACTTTAAATAGCATATTAGCGTTAATTCGCGAGCTTCATACCCAGGTGTGAACCAGAAACGGGAGAAGGACTGCAGGGAGGACAGTGCGTTTCTTTCTAGCTAGGAGTGGTGTCATGGTATGGAGCCCAGACATTTTACTCATGTGGATGTTGCATATTATTTGATGGATAGAGAGGCGCCTCGGATATATCGGTTACGATGGAGCCGATGGATATTGAGTCATCTGGCTCATTTACGCCCCATAGGGCGTGGAAACGCATATTCAGGAGTTACGAATCCACCTTGCACTTGGTATGGACCGACCCTGCAATTACCTAATGGCTCACCTGAGTCTGGGTTCCTAAGACATGGGCTAGATTGTCTTGAAGCGGTAAGGACGATCCCTTGCCTTGGTTCACAGTTGGAATCCAACTTCCAATACGACATTGTGCGGTTTTAATTATAGAACTAGTATGGCGACATGATACATGGTACCCATGCCATCCATGATTGATACATTTATATTTGAAGTCGTTTTTATACACTAGGCACTTATAATAATATCAAAAAGATTTATTTTAAACGTACCAAGCATGTTTGGCTATTATAAGGGAAAACCCTATCCTCCGGCTTGCGTTGCATTGTGTGATGGGACCTGGGTCTTATAACAACTTCATTTTTCCAAAAAGCATTGCGTTGTTTGTGTTATACACTTGTATTCTTGGAAGGAAACATGTTCCATGTTATACGACGTAGTTCCTTGATTTACTTTACTTTAAAATAAAGTTTTAAATAACAGTTTTTGTTCTCACAACAGTCACATGACTGAACTGGGGTTTATTGTTTTAACCTAAACTTTGGGTACCCCTATTTTCCACACGGGCAGCTAGTAGTTGGGTTTTTGCAGATATTATTTTCATAGGATCCTGGTTTACAACAGAGCTATATTCGGAATGCTCTGTATCCGCGTATTTCTTACAGTTGTGTTATGCATTATTTTTTCGCTGCATTGTAATTTTAAATCTCTGATATTTACCAAATGTATATTATTTATTCATACTCTATTATATTCTTGTACTCTGATGTAATTGTTGTAATAAAGAATGAAATTTTCTATCATTTGTGTTCTGATTTGTCGTGTTCTCAACTCATTCCGGGCTTTCCCGTAAAGGCGAGTTTGGGTCGTTTCAGTATTGGTATATTAATTTGACATTTCTTCAACTCTAATTTTGAATATTAGCTTATTTTATTTTATGCAGTTGGTTTGTGCTACTCTAATTTAGCATTTTGTTTGTTGAACGAATATAAAATATGTCATTTAATATCTTTTAAACTAAAATTTAAAAGTTGTAGCAATCACGCAAAAATAGTAATTGGGCTGTAGTTTAAAGAAATTCCCTTTTCTTCGCAAATTCAATTAAACTTCAAGAAATTGCTTATCATTTCAATCAACGTTCTTTATTTTGTTATAGGTAAATTTTAAAAAGCATAATTTTTTAGAAAGGTCAATATCTTTCGGTCTGATTGTAGACTTTGTAAAAATTTTTGTATTCAGATAAGGTCGCGCTTCAACAAAAAATCACTTTTATAAATATCAGAAAGGTTGTATTAGGTACTTACAACATTTTCCAAAACATCATATTAGCAAAAATTGTAATATGATATACTTGTTATAGTTTTTTCATAAAGGTTGCAATAAAACAATGTAATAAAATATTTACAACTGCTTAGAACAATTGTTATTTGTTTACACACCACAAAATAACCTTCTTGTGACTCTTAGTTTTTGTGTTAAAAGATTATTACAACTACTAATGATAGTTATAATATACTAAACAACAAATTTTATAGAAGTAGAATATATTTTTGGAAAATTCTATTCACACACTGAAAATTACTTTATGTACACCATTATTTTGCTAAAAAATATATAAGTAAATTACCCTTCTTCTTTATTGTATTTTGTACTTTTTTTGATAACCTATCAAACAAAAACATTGTAACTAACGATATTTGATTAAATCTATGTAAAACAATTTGAAGAACATAATGTATTTTTAAACATGAAACCTAAAATTTGAATTACGAGAAGTTTTACAAGTAAGTGTTAATTTAGAGTTATTTAATTTAAAAGCAGGGTCTTTTTTGCTGAAATTAAGAATTTTTTGTAGCATAATAAATCGTATGTCGTACACTCAAAAAAAAAAATTCCATTTTACTAAATTTAAACTTTATTTAGTACTACAGATTTCCTATTTTCTAAATAACTTTAAAGTTTTATAGAGGGAAGAGGAAGAAAAAAAAATATGGCTAATATTGTAAAAAAGATGGCATATGAAAAGTAATTTTTGGTTTAAGGTAGTTTATTTTATTTTATGGTGTATGTTAAGATATTATTGGAGTATGAATAGACTTAGCCTATATTTTTTACGACTTTCATAAATTTGTGCAAAGAATAGAAAACAATCATGTATGCCATCAATCGTATCCTAAAGAATATTATAAAATAAATTTTAAAAAATTGAAATATATTAAATCATCAAATGAAACATTTTTATGACATTGCTCACATTATATAACATTCACCATTAAAATCACCTTGGAAAGAATATGTCATACACTAATTCTTACAACAAAATATAAGCATTAATTTTTTTCTCTCTTGCCTTGGGAAGAAAATGACAAACGAATTCCTCTAAATAAACCTTTATTAATTAACTAAATGATTACAAAAGAAAGCCTAAAAAATGGGATGATATCTTAATCCCCAAGCTAATCAATCTATTTGTTCCACAAAATCATTAAAAAGGGCAATTAATCACTCTCCATAATGCACCAAATATATCAATTAAGAAATGAGTTATATTTATGTTTCCAAATAGACTAAATTAACTCGAAGATCTATTTAAATACAAAAAATGGTATCATCAAAATTCAGCAATCGCCATCTTGACACGATGTTCCATAAATGTCATCCAAGTTCCTTTCATAACCTTAACCTTCAAACAATCTCTAATGTTACCAAAAAATTGTTATCATTCCAAATATGACCGATTTCCAAATCACATGATTATGTATGCTTCCAATTAAACACGCGTATCACCAATAAATTAGAATCCTTTGTAATGCCACAATGGCCTCCATGAGGTTTTCGTGGCTTTACGTTGCTGGCTCCACCTTTGTTAATGTTAATCACCCTTTGTTAACTCTTCTTCCAACCGACGTCGTGCTCCAGGACCTTACTAAAAAAACGAACCCATCTCCGTTCTACAAATATCCAAATCACACCGCCCTAGAGGCCTCCGGCCATAGATCGAGCGCCACTACGATGACCGCCGTTCTCCCCTACCCCCACGCCAACAAAGCCTCGTGGTCCGCACCCCCTAGCGCCCCTAAAACCCACTCCACCCAATGGTACTTCGAATGTCTGATTCCCCCAAAATACAACACCATATAAGATCCTGAACGTTGAATACATAGTCCTCTCCAAGCTTATCATATGTATTTCAGAAATTTTGAAATTCACTGAGTGGATTTAAAGATTGAGAGGGAATTAGAATTGAAGATCGCTGTTGTTATTTCCATCAGGTGGCGGCCAGAAATTGTGAATAATGGATCTAGGGTTTTGGCCCTTTATACCATTTATTTATTATTATTTTAATTTCAAAAATATATGTTTTTGCATTCGTACTCCAAATCAAACCCAACAACTAACATCCCAAACCAAATACCCCCATTCCGGACACAATGGGAAATGTTTCGTAAGCCAACTCTATTGTTTTGATCAGTTTTTATCAAAATTAGAATATAAATTAATATAACGTTCAATATTGAATTTCAACATACATTTTAATTTATCGGAGCCACATACTGACTCCAAAAATTACAAAAAACTTATATCTACTATATTTTAATGATACGGTCCTAACAAAACTAATTTCGTCAAATTTGGAGACTGTTTGAAAAATGGGCTTTTTCTGGTCGATTAAATTTAAACTAAATTGACAAAACACGTTTAAATTTACTACGCTCACATATTAACTTCAAAAATTATGAAATTTGAACCCTAATAATAATTTGACATTCCGGATCCAACAAAAGTGGTTTCATCGAAAATAGAGGTCGTTTGCAAAATGGCGATTTTTAAGGGTTATATATTACATTAAAATATATATAAATTCCATAGCGACTATTTGAAATTTTAAACTGGACATAACTTTCAATTTATATTATGAAATCCAAAATTTTCACATTCATTAGAAAGATATAATTAAACAGATTCTAACCTTTCTTGTTTTACTGAAATCCGATTTATTTTGAATTCTATATATTTAATTGAAGTTTAAAATCGAATTTTCAAACTACCGCGCCATTTCAAACTCTATTTATAATTAAAATAAATTTATATGTTCTATCTTCAATTTAAATAAATTTTTAGTCGTTATTATTTAAAATAAATCATTTTAAATTCTCAAAATCCATTAAAATAGCAAAAATAAAAAATTTAAATTGGTTCAGAAATTCCGGGTTGTTACAGTATCCCCCACTTAAAATCTTTTCGTCCTCGAAAAGGAACGGAGCTGAAAGTTGTTTAACTAACCAACTCAACTTTCATTATGGCGTTCATTCTTCAATTTTTCAGTTTCTACGAATTTTTTAATTTCCCAAAAATTTGGCTAACACCCTAAATTTTCGAGAGATTTCACCATAACCTCCTATGTACGGGCTGATCGGTAAAACCGCAACTTGCCTCACAGGGCCCTCATCAATCAAAAAGAAAAAGAAAAATCCAGTCAGCTCATAAAATCATCCAAACCCAATAAATACAATAAACATGTACCTATTTGTCGAGCATACAATTTTATTCCTCTTCTTAGCTTCCATGCTTTGACATGTTCATTATATACACATGTACATATATACAATTTCAATCAATTTTCAATTTAATTCAATATTTGATTTGATTTGACTTAAATTTACCTTTCATTCTCATATTGGATTTATCATCTCAATATTTTTATTAGTTGAACTAATAATCTCACATCATAATCAGCAATTAATTAGTTGATTAGCTTTTCAAATATATAATTTTAATATACTCAAAAATCATATTTTCAGTGTCAAATCACAAACAGTAAAATCTAACTAAGTTTTAGTTCTCACACCAGTCAATTGGAAATATATATATATCCCACTTTCAAAACTCGAACATCGGTACTCATGATGCTGCAACAACCATTAGAATCATCTCTGGGCGACTAGAGTGTGATTCTATATCCATCCAGTATATTTGAGACTTCGTATATACGCTAGCTAGGCGTATATGCAAAATCTTCATATACCTGATACTCCAAATTCAATATAAAATAATAGATCTAATTACGTATAATAAGATATAATTTTCAAAATTAAATTCATTTTTATAAATAATGCTCTTCTAACTCATTCTATTGTATTACTAACCCTATCTCTAACGAGTTATTCTCATAGGATGTTGCTAATCCTATCTCTAATGAATTCTTTTGTTTGGTTCTAACGTGTCTTGTTCTCAAGCTTAGTAAAACCAAGCTCTGATACCAAAATGAAACGACCTAAAATTCCCCTTACGGGAAAGCCCAGATTGTTTTGAGAAAACGACGCATCAGAACATGAACACTAGAACATTTCATTGCTATTACAACAATTTACATTAGAGTACAAGAATATTCTAGAGTATGAATAAAAATTACACAGCGGAAAAATAATATCAAAGATTAAAATACATAGCAGCGGAAATCTAAATATATAAATACAATGCATAGCGGAAATACAACAACCGACACGACTGAAAGAACAGATGGATACAACGCTTTCCAAATATAGTTCCAGCTGTAATCCAGGATCCTGTGAAAGAAAAATCTGCGAAAACCAAAACTACTAGCTGCCCGTGCGAAAATATAGGCACCCAGAGTTTAGGTTAAAACAATAAATTCCGAGTCAGTCATGGGACTGGTGTGAGAATTAAAACAGTTATTAAAACTTTTACTTTAAAATAGGGTAATTCAAGGGACCACGCCATATGTCATGGAACGGGTTTACTCCCATGAATACTCTGAAATAAGACAGTTTATAAACAACGCAATGCTTTTGAAAAAATGGAGCTATTATAAGACTCATGTCCCAACACATAATGCAACGCAAGCTGGAGGATAGAGTTTTACCTTACAGTAGCCAAACATGCTTGGTACGTTTTAAAACAAATCATTTGGATATTACTATAAGTGAATAGTGTCAAAATCACTTCAAATGTAAATGCAATCATAGACGACATAGTACCCCATCTTACTATGTCGCCATACTAGTTTTACAACTAAAACTGAAAAGTCACGTATTGGAAATTGGATTCCATATATGAGTCGAGCCAGGGATGGCTCCACTCCAATTCGAGACACTCTAGCAAATGCCTCAGGATTACACACCTAAGGGCAACCCTTGGAAGCGGTAGGGCCGGTCCATGCTTACTTTAGTGGATTGGTTATTCCTAAACACACGTTTCCCGGTCCTATCAGACTTATCTCTGAGTCACTAGGGACTCAGTAATCGAGGCGCCTCATTCCATCATCCATATAAATAAAAATGTCAAGGCTCCATACCATGAAACCACTCCTAGCTAGATAGAAACGTCGTGCACTCCCTGCGGTCACTATCCCGTTTTTGACTCATACCGGGTGTGAGGTTCGCGAATTAACGCTATATATAAAGCTATGCTAATTAAAGTTGTTCTTTGATCATCAACCACAAGACTCTGCTTTTCAACAAAAGTCTTGATCCATGCAACTCAGCATGCCACACTGTCAATCGATACCGTACCACTGATTTCCACCAATATATAACCTCTAAGCTCATACGTCTTAGAGAAGGGTATTAAACAAGAGAATAAATTCTTCGCCACCAAACATATATATATATATATATATATATATATTTAGCAGAGATCAATGAATACAGTATAAAGGAATACAATTTCGGATATATGTGACGACCCCAAACCCCCGTTCCATGGTGGCAAGGGTAATCTTTGGAATATAACACATAAATAGATAACAGCAAAACAGAAATAAATAAATACACCAGATAATGTACAACAGAATATACTGGATAAATATAAACATCAGAGTTACACAGTATATAGGATCATGCTTAGTACAAAATACAGTTCAGTTATACATAAATGTCTACAACGGAAACAAAACATAATATGTACAATAGGAGCTGAACAGCATAAAAAGAGATAAATGATAGAATCCATCTTCAACTCCAGCTATCCAGAAAGAGCCTGCTAAAACCTGAATACAAGGCTGCCCATGTAGAAATAGGGGCACCCGAGTTTGCAATTGAAACAAACTACGAGTCAGTCATGGGACTGGTATGAGAAATCTATTTAACATATTTTACAATATGGCCAATCACAAGACCACGCCGCTAACGCGGAACGGGTTTACTCCATTGGATTGCCAGTGCTTTAAAACAAGTAAATCATTTAAACATCGAAATGCTTTTTATAAAAATGAAGCCAATATAAGACTCAGTTCCCATCACACAATGCAACACAAACCAGAGGATAGAGTTTTATCTTATAATGGCCAAAATATGATTAATACGATCAAAACAAATCATTTGATATTATTGCTAGTGTTTATATGTTTCAAAAACAATTTCAATCATAACTATCAATCATAGACGACATTAATGACCCATACAACTATGTCGCCATATATAGGTATACAATCAAAACTGCACGATGTCGTATTTTGTAACAACCCACAAAAATCAGAACCAATTTAAAATTTTTATTTTAGGAAATTTTAATGAATTTTGACAATATAAAATAATTTATTTAAATAATAATGATCACAAATTTCATTTAAATCGAAGTTAGAATGAATGATTTAATTTTAATTAACAAAAGAGTTAGAAATAACGCGGTAGTTTGAAAAGTCAAACTTGAACTTTGACTGACCGTACAGGATGCAAAATTTAACGGATTTTAATGAAACCAAAAATATTAGAATCTATTTAAAAATATCTTTCCAACGAATCCGAAAAATTGAAATTTCATAGAGGAAATCAAAAGTTATGGCCAATTCAATATTTAGAAAGGTCGCTATGAAATTTATAAGCGCCAAAATGCTACTTTTTGCATACGAAGGAATTTGAACTCGAAACCACTTCCATTGAGTTCAGAATGATGTTTCTACATTGAAAAACAGTAAACACTTATATATTTTGAGTTTCGGGATTTATTTGTTTAAAAATGTATTTTTAATATTAAATATATTGGCCTTAAAAATAGTCATTTTTCAAACGACCTCGGTTTTCGACGAAATCACTTTTGTTGGAACCGAAATGTCAAATTATTGCTAGGTTTCAATTTTCAGAATTTTTCGAATTAATATGTGAGCGTGGGAAAAGAAAATGTGTTTTGACTATTTTAGTTAAATTTAAACGCCTTAAAAATAGACATTTTTCAAACAGTCTAAGAATTCGATGAAATTAGTCTCGTTAGAACCGTATCGTCATAAGAAAGCTAAAAATATTTTTTTTTAGAATTTTTAGAGGTCGTATGTGGCCCCGGCATATTTAAATGTACAGTAGAAATTAAATAATTAATTTAATATTGTATTTTCAAGTAAAACCGAAAAAAACTGCTGTATATTTCGGAATTGGACCTTGGAACATAGCCCATCGCGTTCAGAAGGCGTCAAAACGTTAAGATCGACAATAAGCAGGCCCAAATCCGAGAAAGTCCAAAAATCCACTTTATTTCACGAAATTCAGAATTAAACATTAAAATAATATTAAAAATCCGATAACCCTAATGGAGGCCAGCCGCCACTGCAGTTTTCTATGGCTGAAATTGTCTGAATTTCAAATGCTAAGATCTCTCAATCCGTTCGACGAAAATTGACGTATGACCTACCAAATCGAAGAGAATTCAGAGAGCTACAAATCTATACGGTTAAGATCGGATTTTGGTGCACGGATTTCGCAAATTTCGTCCGAGAAGGGGCTGCGGTTTTTATTGGTTTGCGGGTCCTAGGGGAGGCCGAGCTTCAAGGGGTTGGTGGTGTAAATGGCTCTCGGTATGGCGGTTCGTGTGGTGGTGTCTGATCGGTGAATGGTGGTCCGTGGGGGGTGCGACCAGAAATTGGAGAAGTCGGCTATGGGTAATTTTGTTCGGCCGTGCGTGTTACGTTGGGAAGAAGAAGATCCGCACATTTTTTTTTTTTAATATTATTTAATTATTTAATTACCCGATCTTTAAAAATTCATAACTCTCTCATACGAGGTCCGTATTACAAACCGTAAATTGCGTTGGAATCACAAAATTAAGAGCTTCGCGATGGCGCAGACCACAGCTGAAACGGAGACAGTAAAATTTTGGCCAAAAATTCAAGGTGAGGATTCTAATTTTATTTTTTTAAATTAATTATAAATTATTTTCTTGCATTAAAAATAATTGTTTGATCATTTAATTCTAACCTGAAATGTTGGGTGTTGTTTTGGAGTGATAATTGTTGCTTGTTGAATGATTGTTGTACATGATTTGCAAATCCGCTTGGAATTATATATATCTTATTTGCGGTTGGAGAATTGGATCTAAAATGAGATCAAAACATATTTTATTCAGTATATATGTATATATATATATATATAAATTTTGTTCATATAAAAGATCAAATGTATAAGACAACAAATTTTGTAAATTTGTTGAATTAGAATTTTCAACACCTGTAAGACACAGAATTTCGGTCAATTTGTTAAAACAGAATTTGCAACAAAAAAAAAACAAACAAACATTGTTGTTATATTTGTTGAACTAGATTTTCAACAAAATAGAACAAACATTTTTATGTCTTTTTGATGAACTAGTTTTTCAACAATATATATATATATATATATATATATATATATATATATATATATATATATATATATATATATATTTGTGTAATGTTACGTACATTAAAGGTACGGAATTAAAAGAAAATCAACATTTTCTTTGTAAAATGTTATATTAAAAGAGAATCAACATTTTCTTTGTTAGATGCTACATTAAAGAAAATTAACATTTTTATTTGAAATGAATTATGCATACAAAAATCACTTTTTTGTTCGCATTAAAAAGTATGAAATGAACATGTATATTTTTATATAGTAAAGTTGATATTTTTACTTTGTAAAATAGAAAAGATAATATTTTCACATTGTAAAATAGTAAAGTGATATTTTTACTTTGTAAAATAGAAAGGTTAATATTTTTACATTGTAAAATAGAAAAGATCATATTTTTACGTCGTAAAATAGTAAAGCTAATATATTATAAATATAAAAGATGATATTTTTGCATTGTAAAAAATAAAAATAAAAAAATAAATAAAAAAGAAGATGTTTTTACATTGTATGGAAAGAAACATATTTTTATATGTTATTTATGAATTTTCATCGCATGAAATAAATAACATTATTATATGTTATTTATGAATGATTTTTCATCGCATGAAATAAATAACATTTTTATATGTTATTTATGAATGATTTTTCATCATATGAAATAAATAACATTTTATATGTATTTATGAATGAATTCACACCGTATGAAATAAATTACAATTTTTGTATGTTATTTATGAATGAATTTCCACCGTATGAATAAAATTACATTTTTATACGTAATTAAAAAGGTGAATTTACTTTGCATAACAAAAGTTACATTTTTATACGTAATTTATATATGAATTTGCACCGTATGACAAAATTGCATTTTTCTATGATATAAAAATGTAAATTTACATTGCATGATTAAAATTACGTTTTTCAATGTAATTTAGAGATGAAAAAGAACGGTAGAATGAAAATTACATTTTTTACATGTAATTAAAATGTGAATTTGCACTGTAGGATAAAAACTACATTTTTAGATGTAATTTAAATATGAATTTATGTCGTATGATAGGAACTACATTTTTTCTATGTAATTAAAATATGAATTCCCATCGCATAATAAAGATTACATTTTTCTATGTAATTTAGATGTGAATTAGAACGATAAAATAAAAATGACATTTTTCTATGTAATTTATATATGAGTTATAACGGTATGATAAAAATTATATTTTTTAATGAAAAAGAACAAAATAATGTGAATCCTTTTATTTACATTTTCTATTGTAAATGAAAAAGAACAAAATAATGTGAATCCTTTTATTTACATTTTCTATTGTAAATGAAAAGGAACAAAATAATGTGAATCCTTTTATTTACATTTTCTATTGTAAATGAAAAAGAACAAAATAATGTGAATCCTTTTATTTACATTTTCTATTGTAAATGAAAAGGAACAAAATAATGTGAATCCTTTTATTTACATTTTCTATTGTAAAGAAAAAGTAAAAAGAGAGTTACATTTCTTATTTGCATTTTTAGATGCAAATAAAGCATAGAAAGGAAATTACACTTTTGTTTATCATTGTTTTGTTAAATAAAAATAAAAGAGTTAAAAAGACATTTTATTTACCATTGTTTTGTTAAATAAAAGTACAAGATTAGAAACACACTTTTATCTACACTGTATTTGTTGAAATAGAATTGTTAACAAAATGAGTATATCACTTTCACTCATCTTTGTAGGAAACAGAAATTATGTGAAAATATAAGAATCACTTTTATTTGCATAATATACAGTAGAATTTATACGCAAATATAAAATCCAATTTTTATTTGCAAAACTTGCATTAGAATTTATATTCTAATATACAATTGTATTGTTGGTCAAAATATACACTGAAAAGTATTGTTAAGAAACTTCATACAAATAAAGAATAATGGAATTTATATTCCATTTGTCATCCGCAATAAGGCTATATAAATAAATTACTGTTTATGTGACTTTAGAAGTATATAGGGAAGTCATACGAGAAAAATATATTTTACTCGCTATAAGTGACATGTTTAGTGTAATTGAAATTGGTTAAACCTATTAACCAATTATGTATTTACTTATTTATATGAACTGTTGTTGGCTGAAAACCCCACACGGGTATTGGGACGATACTTGACTGACACAAATCCCAATGTTTAATTATAGGTCTATCGATTGATCGACAGGCTGCGATGAGCGTTATTGTTTCATTTTAATGCTCACACAGTTGACATTGTCACTCTGGTTGTTCATGGATGGATTGAGGATTATTTCCTGTTATTACCCTATACATGAAATGTATGAAACCCATATGACCCAAATTATATGGTACATGGTTGAGTCGCATTCCAATGCAGAAATTTTTTTTTAAATAAAGAATTTTTATATAATAAAAGGATTTTTGTAAAATAAAAGATTTTGTATTATAAAGAATATTTTACATTCAGAATCTTTTATATATAGAATATTTTATTGATTATTTTAAAATATGTTTTTTATATAGTAATGAATTAATATCTTTAGGATAAACCTTTTATTTAAGATCATTAGATCTTAACAATTATGTTTGGTGATTGATATGTAGATTGGATTTATAGTGGACGATGTTTTAAATAACATTTATCCTTTAATCCAATTTACATTGATATTATTATTTGAAATTTATAAATCTATTTTATAAATTTAAAAGAAGATTTTCTAAAATTAGAATTTTCCAATTTAATATATTAAATTGGAATTAAGTGGAAATTCGATTGATAATAATTGAGATGGGCTTCTGTAAAAGAAGACCGATATTATATATGGAATTTAAGAGGCTTTGCCGTTATTCCATTTATAATATTAGTCCGATACAGAAATTTATAACGATTATTTGTTGATTTGGTTTCTGTAGAAATTCCATATTTTGGAAATTGGTTTTGGGTTTATCGTGAGCTGTGTTTTAAATGACAATAGTTCTTTAATCCAATTTAAGACAAGATTGGCTTATTAAAATTAATAATCTCGTAATAATGATTTTTGTATTAAATCAAAATTGGAATATTAATAAATCTTTTTAGAAAGATTAAAAATTTAATTTATTTTATCTTTGATAAAATTAATGAGAATCTTTTAATATAAATAATATTTTTATTTAAAAAAGAATGTTCAGAGTTGGAATGTGGCGTATGGTTGATTTTAATTAAGAATACGCGAGTTATTCAGGAAGACCTGGTCTAACCCATTCTAAATAATCATCACGACGATCAAGAGTCGAAGATCAAGACGGTGACTGAAGACCGGAGAGCTTCACATCGTTTTGTTGATGGTGACTGATATCTTAAATTGGGACTGATCCCCCAAGGCAAGGTAAAAGGTGATGATCTTCCAGACGTACTGGAGATCGACAGATACGTTGTTTCGTTCAGACCCAGAACGGACTTGTAAATGGATAGCATGCCTGACATTGAAATTTATTTCATGTAATTAAATTGGTTTTTATTTAATATATAAATGCATGGTGGCGGAGGATTTATTCTCTTGCTTAACACCCTTTTGTATGTTAAATAATTACCGATCGCATGATATGAGTTGTTGATGTGGTATGCCAAGTTGCACTTGATCAAGGCTTATTGTTGCAAAGCAGAGCCATGTGGTTGATGATCAAAGCACAGTCTATTTAGTCATAGCTTTGTGTATATCGTGACTTCGTGAGCCTCACAGCCCGGTAGAGTCTAAAATGGGAGAAGGGAACGCAGGGAGTGCACACGTTTCTTTCTAGCTAGAGTGATGCCAGGGACCTACAAGTGCTGGCATTTATTCATTATGGTTGTTGGATTTTTCGAGGCCTCGGTTTATGCGGTCGCCACTGGCCGTATTATAGGTTCAAAAGGACTGGGGAACATGTGTTCAGGCATTTCTAATCCACGAAAGTAAGTGTGGACCGGCCCTGCAGGATCCAAGGGTTGGACAGAGTACCAATCCTGGGGCATTGCTAGAATGTCTTGAATCGGTAAGGATCTCCTCCCTAGCCTAGACTCAGATGGAAACCCAAATTTCCAATACGACATCACGCGGTTTTGTATGTATACCTATATATGGCGACATAGTGGGATGGGGCACTCATGTCGTCTAGGATTAATACATTTACTTTGATGTATTTCAAATTGGTTGCACACTATTATTATATAACACCGTGTTTATCGTATCAAGCATCTTTTGATCATTATAAGGTAAAACCCTATCCTCCGGTTTGCGTTGCATTGTGTGATGGGACTTGGGTCTTATAATGGTTTCATTTTTCTAAAAAGCATTGCGTTATTTTGACGATTTACTTTAGTCATGCACTGGCAATCTATAGGAGAAAACCCGTTCCGCGAAAGTGGCGTGGTCCTGTGATTAGCCTTATTATATTATATAGGTTAAGTAGAATTCTCACACCAGTCCCATGACTGACCTGTAGTTTGTCCACTGGCAAACTCGGGTGCCCATATTTTCCACACGGGCAGTCGAGTAGCTATTTTTGCAGATATATTAAACAGGATTCTGGGTTGAAGCTTAAAGCTGTGTCCAGAGATAGAGAGTCTTCCGCTGTGTTCTTCCGTTGCAGTATATTACATTTTTTGTATTTATCTTCCGCTGTAATTATATTCCAATGTACTCTGATATTCTGTACTCTGATGTAACGTTATATGATATGTTATAAAAGTCTTCTGTTGTTGTTTTAATATGTTGTATTCCCAAAGTTAAAGTATTCGTAGATTTTCACTTTTTGGGTCAGACCTGTGTGGTTTATGGTTGATTCAAAGGGTGGGATTTGCGGGTCTTTACAGTTGGTATCAGAGCTCTGGTTAGCTCAAATCTTTAGGATACAACTCGTTAGAACTGAACAAAAGACTCATCAGAGATTGGATTAGTAATGTCCAATAAGAATACTCATTAGAGATAGGATCAGTAGTATCCTAGAATGAGTAAGCTCGTTAGAGACGGGGTTAGTAATGCCTTAGAACGAGTTAAGAGTTACGAACTTATAATTAACGTTTTTTTTTAATATTTATAATATATTTTGTGAAATATGATTTTTATAAATATAAAGTTATATATATTTTGAAAAGATAATCTACCATTAAAATTTAAAATTAAGATAGTTAATTTTACAATTTTTAGCTATGCTCCTTTTCGAGGACGAAAAGTTTTTAAGTGGGGGCGATTGTAACAACCCGCAAAAATCTGAACCAATTTAAAATTTTTATTTTAGGAAATTTTAATGAATTTTGACAATATAAAATAATTTATTTAAATAATAATGATCACAAATTTGATTTAAATCGAAGTTAGAATGAATGATTTAATTTTAATTAACAAAAGAGTTAGAAATAATGCGGTAGTTTGAAAAGTCAAACTTGAATTTGACTGACCGTATAGGATGCAAAATTTAACGGATTTTAGTGAAACCAAAAATATTAGAATCTATTTAAAAATATCTTTCCAACGAATCCTAAAAATTGAAATTTCATAGCGGAAATCAAAAGTTATGGCCAATTCAATATTTAGAAAGGTCGCTATGAAATTTATAAGGGCCAAAATGCTACTTTTTGCATACGAAGGAATTTGAACTCGAAACCACTTCCATTGAGTTCAGAATGATGTTTCTACATTGAAAAACAGTAAACACTTATATATTTTGAGTTTCGGGATTTATTTGTTTAAAAATGTATTTTTAATATTAAATATATTGGCCTTAAAAATAGTCATTTTTCAAACGACCTCGGTTTTCGACGAAATCACTTTTGTTGGAACCGGAATGTCAAATTATTGCTAGGTTTCAATTTTCAGAATTTTTCGAATTAATATGTGAGCGTGGGAAAAGAAAATGTGTTTTGACTATTTCAGTTAAATTTAAACGCCTTAAAAATAGACATTTTTCAAACAGTCTTAGAATTCGATGAAATTAGTCTCCTTAGAACCGTATCGTCATAAGAAAGCTAAAAATATTTTTTTTTTAGAATTTTTAGAGGTCGTATGTGGCCCTGGCATATTTAAATGTACGGTAGAAATTAAATAATTAATTTAATATTGTATTTTCAAGTAAAACCGAAAAAAACTACTGTATATTTCGGAATTGGACCTTGGGACATAGCCCATCGCGTTCAGAAGGCCTCAAAACGTTAGGATCGACAGTAAGCAGGCCCAAATCCGAGAAAGTCCAAAAATCCACTTTATTTCACGAAATTCGGAATTAAACATTAAAATAATATTAAAAATCCGAAAACCCTAATGGAGGCCAGCCGTCACTGCAGTTTTCTATGGTTGAAATTGTCTGAATTTCAAATGCTAAGATCTCTCAATCCGTTGGACGAAAATTGACGTATGACCTACCAAATCGAAGAGAATTCAGAGAGCTACAAATCTATATGGTTAAGATCGGATTTTGGTGCACGGATTTCGCAAATTTCGTCCGAGAAGGGGCTGCGGTTTTTATTGGTTTGCAGGTCCTAGGGGAGGCCGAGCTTCAAGGGGTTGGTCGTGTAGATGGCTCTCGGTATGGCGGTTCGTGTGGTGGTGTCTGATCGGTGAATGGTGGTCCGTGGGGGGGTGCGACCAGAAATTGGAGAAGTCGGCTATGGGTAATTTTGTTCGGCCGTGCGTGTTACGTTGGGAAGAAGAAGGTCCGCACATTTTTTTTTAATATTATTTTATTATTTAATTATTTAATTACCCGATCTTTAAAAATTCATAACTCTTTCACACGAGGTCCGTATTACAAACCGTAAATTGCGTTGGAATCAAAAAATTAAGAGCTTCGCGATGGCGCTGACCGCAGCTGAAATGGAGACAGTAAAATTTGGCCAAAAATTCAAGGTGAGGATTCTAATTTTATTTGTTTAATTAATTATAAATTATTTTCTTACATTAAAAATAATTGTTTGATCATTTAATTCTGACCTGAAATGTTGGGTGTTGTTTTGGAGTGATAATTGTTGCTTGTTGAATGATTGTTGTACATGATTTGCAAATCCGCTTGGAATTATATATATCTTATTTGCGGTTGGAGAATTGGATCTAAAATGAGATCAAAACATATTTTATTGAGTATATATATGTGTATATATATATATATATATTTTGTTCATATAAAAGATCAAATGTATAAGACAACAAATTTTGTAAATTTGTTGAATTAGAATTTTCAATAACTGTAAGACACAGAATTTCGGTCAATTTGTTGAAACAGAATTTGCAACAAAAAAAAAACAAACAAACATTGTTGTTATATTTGTTGAACTAGATTTTCAACAAAATAGAACAAACATTTTTATGTCTTTTTGATGAACTAGTTTTTCAACAAATATATATATATATATATATATATATATATTTGTGTAATGTTATTTACATTAAAGGTACGAAATTAAAAGAAAATCAACATTTTCTTTGTAAAATGTTATATTAAAAGAGAATCAACATTTTCTTTGTAAGATGCTACATTAAAGAAAATTAACATTTTATATTTGAAATGAATTATGCATACAAAAATCACTTTTTTGTTCGCATTAAAAAGTATGAAATGAACATGTATATTTTTATATAGTAAAGTTGATATTTTTACTTTGTAAAATAGAAAAGATAATATTTTCACATTGTAAAATAGTAAAGTGATATTTTTACTTTGTAAAATAGAAAGGTTAATATTTTTACATTGTAAAATAGAAAAGATCATATTTTTACGTCGTAAAATAGTAAAGCTAATATATTATAAATATAAAAGATGATATTTTTGCATTGTAAAAAAAAAAAAAAAAAAGAAGAAGATGTTTTTACATTGTATGGAATGAAACATATTTTTATATGTTATTTATGAATTTTCATCGCATGAAATAAATAACATTTTTATATGTTATTTATGAATGATTTTTCATCGCATGAAATAAATAACATTTTTATATGTTATTTATGAATGATTTTTCATCGTATGAAATAAATAGCATTTTATATGTATTTATGAATGAATTCACACCGTATGAAATAAATTACAATTTTTGTATGTTATTTATGAATGAATTTCCACCGTATGAATAAAATTACATTTTTATACGTAATTAAAAAGGTGAATTTACTTTGCATAACAAAAGTTACATTTTTATATGTAATTTATATATGAATTTGCACCGTATGACAAAATTGCATTTTTCTATGATATAAAAATGTAAATTTACATTGCATGATTAAAATTACATTTTTCAATGTAATTTAGAGATGAAAAATAACGGTAGAATGAAAATTACATTTTTACATGTAATTAAAATGTGAATTTGCACTGTAGGATAAAAACTACATTTTTAGATGTAATTTAAATATGAATTTATGTCGTATGATAGGAATTACATTTTTTCTATGTAATTAAAATATGAATTCCCATCGCATAATAAAGATTACATTTTTCTATGTAATTTAGATGTGAATTAGAACGATAAAATAAAAATGACATTTTTCTATGTAATTTATATATGAGTTATAACGGTATGATAAAAATTATATTTTTTTAATGAAAAAGAACAAAATAATGTGAATCCTTTTATTTACATTTTCTATTGTAAATGAAAAAGAACAAAATAATGTGAATCCTTTTATTTACATTTTCTATTGTAAATGAAAAGGAACAAAATAATGTGAATCCTTTTATTTACATTTTCTATTGTAAATGAAAAAGAACAAAATAATGTGAATCCTTTTATTTACATTTTCTATTGTAAATGAAAAGGAACAAAATAATGTGAATCCTTTTATTTACATTTTCTATTGTAAAGAAAAGAACAAAATTGTGTGAACCATTTTATTTACATTTTCTATTGTAAAGAAAAAGTAAAAAAGAGAGTTACATTTCTTATTTGCATTTTTAGATGCAAATAAAGCATAGAAAGGAAATTACACTTTTGTTTATCATTGTTTTGTTAAATAAAAGTAAAAGAGTTAAAAAGACATTTTATTTACCATTGTTTTGTTAAATAAAAGTACAATTTTAGAAACACAATTTTATCTACACTGTATTTGTTGAAATAGAATTGTTAACAAAATGAGTATATCACTTTCACTCATCTTTGTAGGAAACAGAAATTATGTGAAAATATAAGAATCACTTTTATTTGCATAATATACAGTAGAATTTATACGCAAATATAAAATCCAATTTTTATTTGCATAACTTGCATTAGAATTTATATTCTAATATACAATTGTATTGTTGGTCAAAATATACACTGAAAAGTATTGTTAAGAAACTTCATACAAATAAAGAATAATGGAATTTATATTCCATTTGTCATCCGCAATAAGGCTATATAAATAAATTACTGTTTATGTGACTTTAGAAGTATATAGGGAAGTCATACGAGTAAAATATATTTTACTCGCTATAAGTGACATGCTTAGTGAAATTGAAATTGGTTAAACCTATTAACCAATTATGTATTTACTTATTTATATGAACTGTTGTTGGCTGAAAACCCCACACGGGTATTGGGACGATACTTGACTGACACAAATCCCAATGTTTAATTATAGGTCTATCGATTGATCGACAGACTGCGATGAGTGTTATTGTTTCATTTTAATGCTCACACAGTTGACATTGTCACTCTGGTTGTTAATGGATGGATTGAGGATTATTTCCTGTTATTACCCTATACATGAAATGTATGAAACCCATATGACCCAAATTATATGGTACATGGTTGAGTCGCATTCCAATGCAGAATTTCTTTTTTTTTAAATAAAGAATGTTTATATAATAAAAGGATTTTTGTAAAATAAAAGATTTTGTATTATAAAGAATATTTTACATTCAGAATCTTTTATATATAGAATATTTTATTGATTATTTTAAAATATGTTTTTTTATATAGTAATGAATTAATATCTTTAGGATAAACCTTTTATTTAAGATCATTAGATCTTAATAATTATGTTTGGTGATTGATATGTAGATTGGATTTGTAGTGGACGATGTTTTAAATAACATTTATCCTTTAATCCAATTTACATTGAAATTATTATTTGAAATTTATAAATCTATTTTATAAATTTAAAAGAAGATTTTCTAAAATTAGAATTTTCCAATTTAATATATTAAATTGGAATTAAGGGGAAATTCGATTGATAATAATTGAGATGGGCTTCTGTAAAAGAAGACCGATGTTATATTTGGAATATAAGATGCTTTGCCGTTATTCCATTTATAATATTAGTCCGATACAGAAATTTATAACGATTATTTGTTGATTTGGTTTCTGTAGAAATTCCATATTTTGGAAATTGGTTTTGGGTTTATCGTGAGCTGTGTTTTAAATGACAATAGTTCTTTAATCCAATTTAAGACAAGATTGGCTTATTAAAATTAATAATCTCGTAATAATGATTTTTGTATTAAATCAAAATTGGAATATTAATAAATCTTTTTAGAAAGATTAAAAATTTAATTTATTTTATCTTTGATAAAATTAATGAGAATCTTTTAATATAAATAATATTTTTATTTAAAAAAGAATGTTCAGAGTTGGAATGTGGCGTATGGTTAATTTTAATTAAGAATACGCGAGTTATTCAGGAAGATCGGGTCTAACCCATTCTGAATAATCATCACGACGATCAAGAGTCGAAGATGAAGACGGTGACTGAAGACCGGAGAGCTTCACATCGTTTGGTTGATGGTGACTGATATCTTGAATTGGGACTGATCCCCCAAGGCAAGGTAAAAGGTGATGATCTTCCAGACGTACTGGAGATCGACGGATACGTTGTTTCGTTCAGACCCAGAACGGACTTGTAAATGGATAGCATGCCTGACATTGAAATTTATTTCATGTAATTAAATTGGTTTTTATTTAATATATAAATGCATGGTGGCGGAGGATTTATTCTCTTGCTTAACACCCTTTTGTATGTTAAATAATTACCGATCGCATGATATGAGTTGTTGATGTGGTATGCCAAGTTGCACTTGATCAAGGATTATTGTTGCAAAGCAGAGCCTTGTGGTTGATGATCAAAGCACAGTCTATTTAGGCATAGCTTTGTGTATATCGTGACTTCGCGAGCCTCACAGGCCGGTAGAGTCTAAAACGGGAGAAGGGAACGCAGGGAGTGCACACGTTTCTTTCTAGCTAGAGTGATGCCAGGGACCTACCAGCGTTGTGATTTATTCATTGTGGTTGTTGGATTTTTCGAGGCCTCGGTTTATGCGGTCGCCACTGGCCGTATTATAGGTTCAAAAGGACCGGGGAACGTGTGTTCAGGCATTTCTAATCCACAAAAGTAAGTGTGGACCGGCCCTGCAGGATCCAAGGGCTGGACAGAGTACCAATCCTGGGGCACTGCTAGAATGTCTCGAATTGGTAAGGATCTCCTCCCTAGCCTTGACTCAGATGGAAACCCAAATTTCCAATACGACATCACACGGTTTTGATTGTATACCTATATATGGCGACATAGTGGGATGGGGCACTCATGCCGTCTAGGATTAATACATTTACTTTGATGTATTTCAAATTGGTTGCACACTATTATTATATAATACCGTGTTTATCGTATCAAGCATCTTTTGATCATTATAAGGTAAAACCCTATCCTCCGGTTTGCGTTGCATTGTGTGATGGGACTTGGGTCTTATAATGTTTTCATTTTTCTAAAAAGCATTGCGTTATTTTGACGATTTACTTTAGTCATGCACTGGCAATCTATAGGAGAAAACCCGTTCCGCGAAAGTGGCGTGGTACTGTGATTAGCCTTATTATATTATATAGGTTAAGTAGAATTCTCACACCAGTCCCATGACTGACCTGTAGTTTGTCCACTGGCAAACTCGGGTGCCCATATTTTTCACACGGGCAGTCGAGTAGCTATTTTTGCAGATATATTAAACAGGATTCTGGGTTGAAGCTTAAAGCTGTGTCCAGAGATAGAGAGTCTTCCGCTGTGTTCTTCCGTTGTAGTATATTACATTTTTGTATTTATCTTCCGCTGTAATTATATTCCAATGTACTCTGATATTTTGTACTCTGATGTAACATTATATGATATGTTATAAAAGTCTTCTGTTGTTGTTTTAATATGTTGTATTCCCAAAGTTAAAGTATTCGTAGATTTTCACTTTTTGGGTCAGACCTGTGTGGTTTATGGTCGATTCAAAGGGTGGGATTTGCGGGTCTTTACATATTTGGAAATTGGATTCTGTCATGAACCAAGGCAAGGGATCGTCCTTACCGCTTCGAGACAATCTAGCCCATGTCTCAGGCAAGTACTCAGTCAAGCCTTGGATCGTCAGGGCCGGTCCACTCGATGTGGATTAAAATGCCTGAACACTGCATCTCCCCGCCTTATGGGGCGTAAACTGGTCATACATCGACCAAACCATCGGCTCCGAAGAGACCGAACTAACCGAGGCCTCTCTTTCCATCATCCACATAAGTAAAATGCCAGGCCGTGTAAAACACTAACACCGCTCCTAGCTAGGAGGAAACGCATGTTCTCCCTGCAGTCCTTTCCTGTTTCTGGTTCATACCGGGTTGTGAGGCTC
>JASFAX010001280.1:0-51719 GCA_030737875.1 Allium sativum
ACTCCATCGTCCACAGACCATAGAAGACTTGTTTGATTGTATTTTTTGTGTGGATTGTGATTGGGATTATAATTGATTGTATTGTGTATATGAAAATTATTTATATAAAATATATATATAAATTATCATGAAATAAAATAAATATTCATTTACAAACCATATGTTTTGTTTATATACACTTATTTATTTGATATTGATTGGAACGATAATTTTTACACATCGCCCAATTGCACAAACAGTAAACAGTATTTGTTGTTTGAAAACTCCACACGGGTATTGGGATAATATTTCACATACACTGATCCCAATAATTAGTGGTATGTTAATCAATGGGTTGACAGACTGTATAAATGTTATTTATTTATTTGAATGCTTATACAGTTGTAGAATGCACTCTGGATGTTGTATGAATTGTTAATGATTGTTTATCGTTATTATTGTATACATGCGATGTACAAAATCCATATAAATAAAATTATATGGTAATTGATTAAGTCTGATTCTAGTTCAGAATTAATGAATATTTTAAAATAATATTCAGAAAATATTGAAATGTGAAGCCATGTGAAGTAGTTAAACCCCATTTTAACACGAACGATAATTTTGTCGATTTTATTCATTTTATAATGAATATCAAAAAGTGAATTCAAAATATGATATTTTGGAAATATTATCATTTTTATATTATAATGATAAGGAATATTCAAATTTGATTTAAATTTGAAAAAGGAATTGAAATCGTTTTAAAATGAATTTAAAACGAATTTATAATGGAATATTCAGTTTTGATTTAAAATTAAAATGGGAGCGGAAATCGTTTTTAAAACAAATTTAAAATGATTTATAAAATTCGTTTTAAATGGAAATCGATGATATATACATTATATATATTATAATGGCCTGAATAGAACACGCGGTGTAGCGATCGTTCGCGAATTTCGACCATTACTTCAAATGGACGTTACGGGAGATCCGATCGTCGGATTCTCCTAAAACCAGAACCGTTGCGTTCGTATCGAAAAGAGATTTACAATGAATACAAGAGATTTGAGATCTAACAGTTAGATTTGGAGATATGTCCAAATCAATTTCAGAAAAGGTCGTTATGGATGCAGTTTGGTGGCCGTTATTGGAAACCGACTGTATGGACGATAATAAGATTATTAAAAATATGGAAAAATTATGTAAAATTATAATAAATGATTTGGAAAGATATTGGATGAAAATTTCTAGTTTTGAAAAGATAAAAACACATTTTTATCAAAATGAACTAGTTATTAACTAGAATAATAATCCAATTATTTTTAAATAAATAAATTGGATTTGAAAATGGTTTTAAAATAACCAGAATTTTTCCATTAAATAAATTGGCATGGATTTGGAATGGAAATAATCTTCGGAGTATTTCGATATTGGATTCCGTGATTATACAGATATTATTGAGGAATTTGGAAAATATATATATATATATCGTTATTCCTAATACGATATTGGTTGGTTTCAGAATTTGATATTGAACATAAGCTAATATAATTTCAATTCAGAGCCCTGTATTCGATACCAAATTGGATTTTGGGTTTGTCATGAATGGTGTCTTCATTAACATTGTTATTAAGCCCAGTTGAGAAAAGAATAAATCTTTAAATTAAGATTTAGTAAAGTTTTCCAATTAATTAATATTTAATTGGAATTGAATAAAAGAATTGGATTTTTGGGTTTATCGTGAACGGTGTTTTAAATAACACTTGCTCCTTAACCCAATTAATAGTGAAGAATATGATTCGGAATTTATAATCTTTTAATTAAGATTAATGGAATTTTCCAAAGTAAAGTTTTTCAATTTAATATATATTGAAGGCTGTTAATATATATGGAATTTAAAAGGCTTCGTCATTATTCCATTTATATTATTAGTCGGACGCGGAAATTTATATTGATTATATATATTGATCTTTTTTCCGTAAAGATTCCATAATTAGTGGAATGTGATTTTGGGTTTATCGTGAACTGTGTTTTAAATGACATTGGTTCTTTAACCCAATTAAAAATAGGATTACATGTCTAACATTGTATTTCAAATTGTATTTGTTGATCTCTGTAAATATATATCTATTTGGTGGTGGAGAATTTATTCCCTTGCTTAACACCCTTCTCTGAGACGTACGAGCTTAGAGGTTATGTATTGGCAGAAATCAATGGTACAGTGTGGATGGTCGATGTGACATTTTTGATTTCACAAAATTAAATAATTATTAATATTGATTTTTGGGAAGATTAAAACTAAGTGCAGTTTTAATGAATCACTAATTAGATTGAAACGTGAATGCGATAATTTAAATTACCAAATTTGGCAAAATGATCGAGAATGGAGTATCGCCAGTTTTACTCCAAGCGATAGTTAAATCTTTAATTATATTTGAACATGAAATGGTAATTAATTTTACCGATAACATCGTGGTGTTAGATATGTAGTATTACCAGTTCTGCTCCATGGGATGAATAAGTTGGGATTGGGAAATAAAATAAATGATTACTTCGGTAAGGTTCTTAATCCTGACTAGTTTGGAAAACCTTAATTTGGTTTAGATTGTGAAAAGAATATTTGAATAAAAGAGTATTCTGGGTTGGAATGAGGCGTATAATGTGTTGTTATAACACTTGATTATAAGATACGCGAGTTATTCGGAAAGACCGGGTTTATGCCCATTCTGAATAACTGATATGATGAAAAGTCGAAGAGATTGAAGACGGTGCAAGACCAACGATCTTCACATCGAATGGGTGGGTTGCAACTAATGCCCATGATTGGAGTAGCTACCTTGAAGGGGCTACAGTGGTAACCGTCCGGACGTACTTGGTGATTGTTCGGATATGCTAGGGCCTCTCTCCTGTATTGGACATACGGGACGAGGAATAAGGTGCCTCCAGTTTCGTTCAGACCCAGAACGGACTTGTATATGGATGATATGTCTAACGTTGTACTCCTTTATACTGTATTCGTTGATCTCTGCTAAATATATATCTGTTTGGTAGTGGAGAATTTATTCTCTTGCTTAACACCCTTCTCTGAGACGTACGAACTTAGAGGTTATATATCGGCAGAAATCAGTGGTATGGTATGGATTGACAGTGTGACATGTTGAGATGCAGTGATCCAAACTTTTGTTTAAAAGCAAAGTTCGGTGGATGATGATCAAAGCACAACTTTGTGTATCGTTAATTCACGAGCCTCACACACCGGTATGGTGGCAAACTGATGGTTAGATCAGTATGCTTTAGAGATGAGGATAGACATCCTACGGGTTGTCATGGATTCGGTCGACCGAGATGATACTGGTGTGGTCGCCCCCACACCAGTAGGGATAGGGCACACCCCTCAATTCCCAGATGTATAGAGTTAGCAGTGTTTTCCAATGCTTGGACTTAAGCCGCAGTAACTTGTTTCCTGGATAATGCGGATGTGCATTGCGGTGTTTTCGCATGTCTACGACATAAACCGTTGGGTATTTCACTATGCGATAGATCTTTCGAATCAGGAGCCACCAGTATGGAAATCCAAACTTCAAATAAGACATTTTGCGGATTTAGTTGTAAACCTATACATGGCGACATAGTGGGAAGGGTCGCTCATGTCGTTTATGATTAATACATTTATATTTAAAGTTGATTTCTTCATTTATAGTAATAATAAAAGATTTTTTTTTAAACATTCCAAGCATATTTGGCTATTATAAGGTAAAACTCTATCCTTGACTGCATTCATTGTGTGATGGGATCTGAGTATTATAATTGCTTCATTTTTCTTTATTTAGCATTGCGTTGTTTATTTTAGGCACTGGTATTCTTGGGGGTAAACCCATTCTGTGTTATACGGCGTGGTCCCTTGATTTACCTTATTTTAAAAGTAAAGTTTTAAATAACTGTTTTAGTTCTCACATCAGTCCCATGACTGACCTAGAGTTTATTGTTTTAACCTAAACTATGGGTACCCCTATTTTCCACATGGGCAGCTAGTAGTTTTGGTTTTGCAGATTTATTTATACAGGATCCGGGATTACAAGTGGAGCTATGTTAGGAAAGCGTTGTATCTGTATATCTCTTTCAGTTGTGCTACTTATTGTACATTTCACTATGCATTGTATTTATACATTTTATTTCCGCTGTTTTTATTTTAATCTCTAATATCTTTCTATGTAATATTTATTCATACTGTGAATATTCTAGTACTCTGATGTAAATCATTGTAAATAGCAATTAAATGTTCTTCTGTTTGTGTTTTGATTTGTCGTGTTCCCAATTCAATCCGGGTTTTCCCGTAAGGGTGAGTTTGGTTCGTCTTACATTATCGTAGATATTATTTGAAACTAAATACTAATTTTGATTTCTTGGTTTATTAAGATATATGAAACTTGTATCTTCTAATTTAATATTTTGGCATGTGTTTATATATATATATATATATATATATATATATATATAATTTTATATCTTAAATATTTAGTTTAATAAGAAGTTATAGCATTATAAATTACTTTATATTACCAAAAACAATTTTTATATAACTATAGATTTCTTTTATAGTTTTAACATATAAATGGTTCTTTAGCAAATTAATATATTTTGATTTCTAAAGTTTAAATGAAAAATTGATTTGTATCAAAAGATAAATAATAAATTAAATTTCAAGTCTTTTTAAATCAATTTTTATACACAGTTATGAATATATGTTTATAGTCTACTTTATATAATTTTATATTCTCTCTAAAAAGATCTATAATTCTTACTATATTTACCCTACTAATATTATTTAATTCCATAATTATTTTGAATATTTCACTACTTATCATGAATATTTTTTAAAACTCTTATCTTTTTTGAAATAAAAATGTGTGATCTTCTAAAAAGAAGATAGCACACATATATATAAAAGAAAAATAAAGTATACAAAAACAGTCTACTAGCCTAGAAAAAAAAACACCTACACGAGCTATGACTGGACTCTCCAAACAAAATACAACAAAAAATATTAGAAAAGTCTATCTCAAAACAAACACTCCAAAACTAAACACAAAAAAAGCTCCAAAGCAAAAACCATCTTCAATCCAAATCAGCTTGCTAAAAAGCTCCTCAGGAAAATCTACTACCTGTGTCCTTAATCCAAATTCGAATTGCTACAACCAGCATTCGAACTCGGGAACCTACCATGATAAGAATCAGAATAAGACTTAATACACATGCTACGACGGACCTTGCCCGAGCTGAGAGTTTCTCTCCTATGTCTACCCCTCCTAGTCAAAGACATAGTCATATCACAAATAGGAGATTTCTCTCTATAATCCTCTTGCAATCCATCCGAATCTGGATCTCCAATCTAACTAAGAGCATCAACCACCGGCCTAAACTGATCCCAATTCAAATAATCGTCGCGAGAGTAAGAGACCAGATTGTTTCTCAACCCTGAAAGCACCGAACCCATGCAAAACCCCTTATTCATAGCCAACCAGAGATCATGCTTTATATCAGAAGAGATTCTCCTCCCCTTAACCATATGAACATCATGTAAATGCTTTGAGAACGAAAAAACCCTTTAGATGCCAACAACTTCCCCCGACTTAAACCAAAGTCCCATGAATTCTCCCCTAATTCCATACCCGACATACCATTTTTAATAGCATAAACTATGACAGGAGATTGATTGCCCAAAACAACATTACCAGACCTTACACGTGACTCCAATTCCTTACCAACTTTGAAACAACTAACCTTTTCAGACTTCCTCGGCATTGACTTCAATAAATAATCTTCCGAAGAGCCAATCTTATACATGGCAGAGGTCTTGTTATAACCACCTACAGCCATACCATCAAAGTCTCCAAACACATTGCCCATCTTACATGTTAACCTTCCATCATTAGATAAAAAATCACCGCAACTGCTAACCACTTCGCTTCCCTTACTACGCAAATGATCCCCCAAACTTTCATCAGCAGTTATTAAATTACTGCTAAAGTTAGAAGTAAGATTGATTCTTATACTTGTATGCACTGCTCCATTACTACCATCTTTATTCAAAACCATCCATCCATATTGCTTTATAACTGGAGAAATCGCTCTCTCCTTTATCACAAGAGAAACATAATTAAGGTTGGAACACATTGATTCACCGTTCAATGCTAATGTCTTCCCTTGATTGAAGCCGCTGCACCTTGAAATCCCCTTACACCCCATACCATACTTTCCATTCCTCGACACTGAATTCAATGAAGGAAACTTAATATTATTTATGACAGGATTCTTCTGCCTTGAATTATAAACCTTCATCCCATACACGCCAGCCACTGGAATACGCACCTCTTCTTCATCAAGTTCTTCCGAAACCCCAAAACTGTTAAATAGATTTACGTCTTCAATCACAAGCCAATCAGATCCATCATCTTCGGACATACAGGATTTATCCAGTAAAGGAGAAGGAACCATAATATTACTAGTTACAAAATCCTGTATAACCTCCCCATCAAAACCAGTCAGCATCTCTTTTCCCATTCTATTACTTGACAAAACATTTCCATCATCACTAGCTAAAACTAACATCTCAGGATTATCAAGGCAAATCTGAACTAATGGATCAAAAAGCATAGAATCGAAATAATGAAAAACCATGCACTTCCCAACATAACCCACCATCTCATCTACACATAAAAAAGAACCATCTATCGCCTCAAAATTCAAACCACCCATTAAATCAAAAACAACATCCGACTGTAAATCAAACTCCTTCTAAATAGGATTCCCCCCGGCACTCGAAACAATGTCCTTAACATCTTCCAAAATATCCTGAGAATCAATATCCATACGAACACAGTTCACTTTAGTATTAATAATATCAAAATGAAACAAAATATCATTTAATAATCGAAAGCCCCTCCACTTATTCTTCGTAACCGAATCAGAGAAGATCCTCCACAATTTCAAGTAGTTAATACAAAATGATAAGGCGTGTTCCTTCCTCTCTAGCAGCCGAGGTAGAGGAGGAAAATTATGATTTCTTGAAGCATTCTGAGCCTTCTTTCACCACATTACTCCATCCACTAATCCCTTTATGTGTCAACCCATCAACAGTAGCATATATGCTCCATCATCTTTCTAATTCGAACTGATCATTTCATAAAGATTCAAAGAGAAATTGTAACGACCCAGATTTTTAGCGATTGAATAGTTAATTTATTTAATTATTTAAAAGGTTAATTTGGAGATTTAAATGATTATATTTAATAATTTTTAATATTTAATTAATATAAACGATGAATAATAAATTTAGTTACGAATATTCAGAAAATAAGTTGAATTTGCAATTGGATAATCTAAGTAATTTAATTGAATTCAAATTTGAATTAAAATAAATACACATAATAAAATACTACATGATACCATTTTAAATGGTTGAAATGGGAATCTACTTTGGGAAATATCAATCTTTAAAAATAATACAAATTGTATACTATACTGCAACACAACATATGAAACACTAATTTCGGTATTCTTATAATAACATACCACAATGGAGTATATCACCGTCTGTTTGCGTAGCACGGGCCATTTTAGTTATATTGTAAAACTAGTACACATTGAAATTTTCATTTACATTTCAACAACATTAATCCTTGCCACATTAATTACCAAGAAAAATAAAAAAGAGAAACGATTCTACTAACTTACCTATACATTTTAAACCGTGTGGCTGCCAAATATTTCAACTCGTGTCTACCCAGTTTTCCAACCCGTGCTCCCCAAGAAATTCAAAACCGTGCGCTCCAAGAAACTTGAGTCTGTAACCCCCAAGCAAATTTGGTTCTATGCCTTTAAAGTTATTTCGTTCCTGTGACTACCACGCTATGTTATTCTTTTAAATACTGTGCTTGCTCTTTCCTTCCAGACATATAAAATAAAATGTGAGACCCAGCACTTCCCAAATCAATTGAAAATCAAAGACAGTATAATTCCATGACTCCACCAAATAAAAAGGAACGAACAACTGAAATTCTTCTAGAATGACCACCGTCAATCTTCGCATTTAGGCCAAAATTTACGAGGGATGCTGAACAAAAACTGCTTGGCTTGGGGTAGGCTACTCAGATCCGTAGGCCATCGTCCTTGGTGAGCTCCTCAGGCAGCGGAGGATGTTAAAGGAGGCGCGGTATTGGGTAAAATCATAGTGATAGGGGTGTCGATAGGAGATGGAACATAGGGGAAAGATGCGGCTTGCGTAGGGGCTTGGAGCAGTGACACCTGATCGAAACTCGAACGCCTTGAGGTGTTGCGACATAGGAGAGAAAGGGAGGCGCAGTTTCATGATCTAGAAAGAAGAAGAAGGCACGGAAATTTGGTTGCGTAATTAGTATACCATGGGGTAATTAATTCTAATGGTTAATTAATCCTAAATGAGCATATTATAACTTACAAAATAATGATTAGTTCAGTTTTGAGTCCATGAAATGATGACAGTAAGCTGGTATGAAGTATTATACAAGATTTCGAGATTTTAAGGTGGGGAAGGACTGGTTCTAAGTGAAAGCATGGGGAAATTATTGTTAAAGCAGTGGGATCAAGGCGTGAAGATTGTAGTTTAAAAGGGAGATGTTGAATGAAAGCACTGTCTGTTGAGTGTACAAAAATCTGGAATGCAAGTACTGTTGGGGAGATGGGTTCAATATAGTCAACATGGTGGTTTTGATTTCGAAATCAGCGAATAAATAAGGTGATTACATAAAAGGTGATTACATAATTCACAAATCATGGATTCATATGGATAATCATGATTTTTGCTAAAACAATTAATGGCGAAACCGGCATTTCATGATTTAATCCCTAGTTAAACAGTTTCTTTTGGTTAAGGTAAATTAATAAGATAATTAAATAATTAATGATAGTTAGAATATATAATATTCATTACACCTGGTTAAAATGTATAATTTGTTTACTCGTTATCAGAATCTTTTGAAAATGAGCTATGTTGGAATTATATCATGAGATATACGTTACGGAACGAATGCGGATGAGAATAGAACTACTGGAATTTCAAGGAAAAATCAAATGCTTGTTTGATTTTGAATGAAACAAAAGCAGAATCGTCAACTGCAAAAAAAGGTGGGTAAACTCACTAACTCTACCTCGTTTATATTTTCATATAAACGATTTTTAAATTTATATATAGTAATTTTATAGTGTATGATGGTTGTTTAGATGAATGGTTGATAAATTGGATGAAATGATTGATTAGCTATATAATTAACCGTTTGTTGAATATTGATTCCGTTTGCCGTGATATATACATTGAAGTGAAATTCATGTTATTTATGTTGATTAACATTTATGGATGCAGGGAAATAGGTTGGAGGGATCCAACTAGATTTCTCAACATTTATGTTATTGGGTTTGCATTGGTTGTGACATATGTTGTGATATATTAACTGTGGTTGATCTTGTTGTGCTTAAATATCACTGCCCCTAAAATTTTGATTTTTAAATATCGTAAAATATTTTCGAAAATAAAAAATGAAATTTGAGTTTTAAAAAGGAAATTTATTTCCAAAAATAGAAATGTAATTTTAAATAGAGTGAAATAAAAACCTGTTCAAGTGGGTATATCAAGAAGTTGTTTATAAATAAGAATATAAATTAACTGAATTATTAATCATTGGATAAATTCAAATGTAAGTTCAAATATGAACTTATATAGGAATGTGAAAATCGGTTTTGAAACCAATATTTGAAAATAGATTTGAACTTAGAAAATTATAAAGGAAATCATAAAAGAAATTTTAAATGATTGGAATGAAAATGAGATTTGAATGAAAATTCTGAATAGAAGTTATAAATAGAATTTGGGTATAAGATATTATTTATAAGTACGGAATCAAAATTATTTGATTATATATAAAAGAAATATATTCACGATTTAAGTAAATAATGGTTTAAAGGAAATATTTTGCAAATGAAATATCTCTAAAGGAAATTTAGTTTTGAAATATGAATCCAAATTGGAAACTGAATGAAAAGAGAAATGGATATAATCGTTTTAAATAAAATGATGGGTTTTATTTCAAAAATTCATAATATAAAGTGTGATAACGTTGTGTAGACTACAACGGTTATAAAGGAAATTGGTAATGATTTGGAAAGGATAAATTCAAAAGTGAATTTAGAATTTGAATTAACATGAAATGGTAGATAAATTCCGAAGTTTGGAATATAAATCGAATATAGATTATTTGAGAGAAAGTTATTTATGTGAATTCGATTATATCGAATTCAGGGAAGTAGTTATTTATGCTTTCCTTTTGAATCAAATTTAATTATTTAATTATTAACTAATTATAGCAATTAATTGTATCGCCCCACATCCATTAATGTCACTCACTAAGGGAATGCATTAACTTTCATGGAGTATTATAAGAGTATAGAACAGAATATCACAAGATAGATATATAAAATGGTACTAGAGAAAATTCAAAATTTATTCATTGCAGAACCATGCTGGTTACAACATGAAAACCATATAATAAACCAAGTACACAAATATCCATCTTGTACAAAATTATTATTAGAGTACATAAAAGTAAAACCATAATCCCACTCCAAATAGCCATAATGGAAAAGAGATAAAGCTGAGCATTACTTTCAACACTTCCAAGCACTTCAAGAAGAAAGGAATCCAATTCAAGCTTCACTAATCCTACCCTGAGGACCTGGGGAGAAAGAAAGAAAAGGAGTAAAACAAAAAAGGGTCAGACACAAGTCTGGCGAGTCTAGTGACTTTAACAATATAATCAATAAAATAACAAGACAATAACATAAACTAGATATAAGAGATGACTGTAACATAAGAAGATATGACAAGGTAAACAAGGTAAGCAAGATAGAATATCGATTGCGCTTCTAACCACTATAAGATATGCTCTGCACCATACCACATACTATTTACATACTAAAAGATGATCCCTCTCTACTGCTCATAATAATGGTAGCTTCGTGTACTCCTAACTACTCTCGTAGGTGCCCATTTGTTCCTAACACCACTAGTTGTACCCACTACCCTCCCCATTCGATCGACTCCCTAACCTCGTAGATACATGTGTTGGTCCCACAATAGGGTGTATCACCCCCTAGGGTGGCAACCCCGATACTACTGAAATGCACAGCTTATACCTACACGATGCAACAGTGTATTACCTACTAGCCCAGACCCACGCACACACATGACTCCGTTGGACTTGCATTGCCATCGCTAACTCTTTATTGACCTATTACAATCAACCCCAGTAAGCGTGTCCCTGTCCTCGACCTAGTCCGAGCTCATATAGATACTAAAATGGGTTGCTGGCTGAAAAGGGTCAGCCCACATGACACAGGCTTCCCTCCTAAGCTTGGTCCCCACTAGGAATTCCCACCTAACCCCTTTTTATCCCTATGTCTTATCACATGTCTCATCTTGGTTAAGTGCTTTGATTATGTTTCACATGCTACCCATGTTACCCACTTAACCCATTATTATCTTCATGTCTAATCACATGTCTTATCTTGGTTAAGTGTTCATTAATTCATTATAACTGTAATCTTGCAAGACGTCCCACATTAGATTACCATTTTGCGGTTGTTGTATTTGTCGGGCATTTCCGGGTAAGATTATACTGCAATCCGAATCTAACCTCGTGTCTTTGCATTATTATGCATCTAGTTTCTGCCTTTGACCTCTCACATTAGATTACCAAATTGCGGTTGCTGGATATGCCGGGCGGTTCCGAGCAGGCTTATACCGCAATCCGAATCTAACCTAGTTTCTTAGGCGTTCATTATCGCTTTCTTGATTCAAATCCCAATTTCAAATCTTTGGATTACAATATATTCCAAATACCCATAATTTCCAATCTAAATTATGTTTATAATCTCATGTGGCAAATTATGCCTAAACCCATTTTCACAGTTATTAACATTTTATGCCAAATCTCATGTATACAAGTCATACTCTGTTATGCCCAAACCAATTTTCCATATTCATCTACAATTTATGCCAAATTTCATTTCATTGCATATTTCCCAAACTTTGCCCAATCGTTCCAATGTTATTCGTACGTAAATCTCAACGCAATATGTTAGGCTCGAAGTTAGCCTAATCCCATAAAGAAAAAGGGAAAAAAGATGGGAAGAGAATCCAAACATCAAAACTGGCATAAACATAAGAACAGGAATATGAAATATAAACAAGCATATAACGATAAAATGGATCAGAAAGGCATATGATAGATTTATAGGCATGAATCTGAAAGATAACGATTTACAAGCTTGATAAGATTCGTTTCAGACATAAGCATATACATTAGATCCAATCTACAATCCTATCACAATTACTTTTAATACAATTATATGTGAAAGTGACATAGACTCACAGCGATAGGATTCTTAGAAAAGAGAATTAGGAATTGTTGTAGTAAATCTGATCTTGAATAATCTCTACTTTGATTGTTTGTAGATCTGATCTTCTAATTTGAATACTCCTATTCTGATTTTCTTTAGTGGAGAAGAGAGGTTAGATTTGATTTAGATTAGAGCAGCATGGAGGCGCCATGGATAAAAACAATGAGGTTTGGGTTAGGTTTAGGGGTATTTTATAGATGCTCTAGGTGAATTAGGACCCTTAGATTAGATTATGATCCATCTGAACCATCCAAACAAGAAAAACACGTCATCCCGGTATCAGATCCACCACAAAACACGTCAGGCCACTCTGGGCTGATGGGGTCCACACCCTATGGGGTTCGACACCTATGTCGACACCCCTTGGGGGTGTCGACACCCACGAGTGGGAAATTTCCCGCTCAGCCCGCTTTGTCTAAATTTTGATTTTTGAACAGTTTTTTGTTATTTAATTATTATTTAAATAAATTCTGCTTTAAACTAAAATCTTCTAAGCTTCATAACTTCTTCATACGATATCTGATTTACGGAAACTCGGACACTATCCCAAGCAGAATTCCGAGACGAACACAATGGCGCAGCCCGTTTCCCTTAATTCTTCTTATAAAAATTAAGTATTCTTTTATTATCTCTTATATCTTGTTTTAAAATTACGGGGTGTTACATTCTCCACTCCTTAAAGGATTTCATCCCCGAAATCTTCAAGTTAAGAAGAATGTATCCTACCATCCATCTTCCATCTACTCATCCATCATCCACGAGCATCCGTTGTCTTTAAAAGAATTCTAACGTTATATGAACATATGCAAAAGTGTGTGTATATGTCCCTTATCTAATGCAAAGATCAGGCGGTCTACTGATTCAGTTGGCCTCCTTAATGCGAAACATGATAGTGTCATGCATCCATTATGTATGCAAAAGAATCCTAATGATACATATCATTTCTGTATGAGTGCACAACCATTCATTCAAATGCAGCATCCATATAATAACACATTCAATATACATTCATTAACATAAATATGCACACTCATTCATATGCTATATGAAAGTGATTGAGCCGATCTAGTGCCTAATGTGTGTGTAAATGCATCCACGAGTAACCGCTAGCAAACACTTACATCCACTTGCATCCACCAAACATAACATGTCTCAAACACGTGTTTACAACCACAGGATTTTCTACCTAAAGATCGAAGATATAATCGAGAGGATACACTAAACGATAGAACAAGTACCTTAAGAACATACCCTCAAAAAGGAAAAGGTACGACGCGCATATCTTGTCTTCTATTTCCCAAGTCGCGTCTCCTTAATCATCTCCCCATTGGAATTTAACCAACTTGACCTTTCGGTTGCGTAATTTCTTGACCTCCGATCCAAGGATGCATGTAGGAACTCGTCTAACCATGGCACCTCGCTCTACTTCCACTTCTCTAAGCATGCTCAGCTCTACTGCTTCCACGGTATTGTGTAAACATTTCCTTAAATGCGACACATGAAATATGTCATGGACACCACTAAGCTTCTCAGGCAACTTCACTCTGTAGGCTATCTGTCCAATTCTTTCTGTTATGCGGGAATGGCCCTACGAACCTTGGTGCAAATTTCCCTGCAGATCTAAAACGAACTACATTCCTCAATGGTGAAACTTTAATAAAAACTGTGTCTCCAACAACGAACTCAAGATCGGTTCGTCTCTTATCAGCGTATGACTTTTGTTAGTCTTGTGTCATCATCATGCGTCTTCGAATCAAGTCTATCTTCTCCGAAGTTTCCCTAACCATCTCGGGCCTAAGAAAAATCTTATCCGTAGATTCCCACCAACAAGTCGGTGATCGGCAAGGTCGTCCATATAGAGCTTCAAAAGGTGCCATGCCAATACTAGTCTGATAGCTGTTGTTGTAGGCGAACTCTACTAAAGGAAGATGTTCCTTCCATGTCCCTTCGAAGCCCAAGATGCATAACCTCAAAAGATCTTCTAGAATCGGATTCACTCTTTCTGTTTGGTCGTCCGTCTGAGGGTGATAAGCGGTGCTCAAACACAATTGCGTTCCTACCGCTTCTTGCAAGCTCTTCCAAAATGCACTTGTGAAATGGGATCTCGATCGCTTTCGATACTAGAAGGTATGCCGTGTAGACGAACTATCTCTCGGAGATAAACAGATGCTAACCATGCCGCTGTTCTTTTACTCTTAACGGGAATGAAATGGGCGCTCTTGGTAAGTCTATCTACTACTACCCAAATCCCCGTATTACCCTTCCTTGACCTCAGCAACCCATCAACGAAATCCATGGAAACACTTTCCCATTTCCACTGTGGAACCTCTAAAGGGTGAAGCAAACCACCAGGCTTCTTTTGCCCAGCCTTGACTTGCTGGCACACTAAGCATCTAGAAACGAACTCAGCCACATCCTTCTTCATTCCGGCCCAAAAGAAAACTCGCTTCATGTCCCTATGCATCTTGTCACCACCGGGATGTATGGTCATCTTAGAACGATGTGCTTCTTCAAGGATTGTCTTTCTCAAACTCTCGTCTCGAGATACGCAAAGTCTCCCATCCCTACGCAACCAACCTTTGTCATCAATAGTATACCTACTAAGATGGCTCAAAGACTCCCCTCTTATGAGCTTGTCTACTATCTCTATCAGCTGTGGGTCACCTCGCTGTGCCGCACCTATTTGTACTAAAAGCATAGGTCGCACCCCTAATGATGCCAACAAATCGGGTACATAATCGATAGATAGTCTAAAGTCAAAGGTATATATACTCTAAACTCTACAGCTTGAAAAACAAAGGACTCAAAGTCAACCTCTTTCTACTCAAGGCGTCAGCTACAATGTTACCCTTGCCAGAGGTATATGCAGTCTCAAAATCGTAGAATACTAAGAACTCAATCCACCTATGTTGCCTTAAGTTTAGATCTTTTTGAGAGAATAAGTATTTTAGTGACTTATGGTCTGTATACAACTCAAACCTCTCTCCAAGCAGGTAATAGCGCCAAGATTTAAGCGCAAAAACTATGGCAGTTAATTCTAGATCGTCTGTAGGTAATTCTTCTCACGGGCTTTCAACTGCCTTCCACCATAACATATAACACTTCCCTCTTGCATCAAAACTGCACCAAGCCTTATCCCACAAGCATCGGTATACACTGTGAACGGTTTACTCCCATCTGGAAAAACTAAAACTGGAGTTGTCGTCAATGCCCTCTTCAAGCATTGGAAAGCATCATCATAGTCAATATCCCAAGAAAAGGTCTAATTCTTTTTCATCAACGTTGTAAATGGGGCTGATATCTTTGCAAAGTCCTTGATGAACCTTCTGTAATAGCCCGCCAAACTAAGAAAATTTCTTACTTCCGTTGCGTTCCTAGAAATCTTCCAATCTTGGATTACTACCACCTTCACGGGATCCACTGCTATCCCTTCCTTGGAGACCACATGTCCTAAGAACCTCACTTAGTTTCCACAAAAATGACATTTGGAGAACTTATCTTTGAATTGATGTGCTCGAAGGGTATCTAAGACTTCCCTAAGATGTAGGACATGTCCTTCCTCGCTTCTAAAGAATATCAAGATATCATCCACAAAGACCACCACGAACTTGTTTAGAAACTCCCTAAACACCCTACTCATCAAGTCTACAAAATAGGTGGGTGCATTCATCAAACCAAAAGGCATGACGAGCCATTCGAAGAAACCGTCGGGAGTCCTAAAAGAAGTCTTATCTATACAGTCCTCAATTACCCTCAACAGATGAAATCCTATAGCTAAGTCCAACTGCAAGAAAACCGAAGCACCAACCAATTGATCGAACAAATCATATATCCTCGTCAATGGATGTCTGTTCTTTTTTGTGAGCTTATTCATGTAACGACCCAGCGGGCTCGACGCCCAAACTTCGACAATAATACATAAAACCCGTACTACTTGTCAAAACGCAAGTATCGAAAACACCAGATAGTTATTAGAAAGAAGTTAAAGGGTGAGATAAGGAAGAAAGAAATATTAGAATAGAAGAAGAAGAACTAACACAACAAAATCGGAGTCTCACATTGCAGCGGAACAAAATATAATTTAGAAATAATCTTTATTGAGAGCTTGAAAAATACTTACAAACATCAAAATACAGCTTATAGCCAACACATCTAGATAATTTGTCCCTATATACAACATACATGAATATATACTAAGTAATCATATGTCTGAACTCTTCCAGCTCATCTCTGAACTTCACAGTTTCCGATAACCTGAACCTATACAACCCGGTCTAACCCGAGCAATTACAAATACCAGGTCAGTCCGATGAACCAGAGTGAGAACAACTTGCAAAGTTAAAGGGGATCATCTAACTTGATTTTAAAGTTCAAAAATCTTTTCGAAATAAAAGGAAAATCGTAAAACCAAATCCATACATAAATACGGACGGTTTTTACCTTACGATAACCCAAAACATTTTGAAATCATATATATATATATATCTTCTGATACTATAATAGTGTCTAAACACAAATAAATAGAAATCTTGCGGAAAGCTTGCATCTCACGATGCACATATATATAGTATACAATCAAAACCACGGGTGCTTATGGAGATTGGATTTCGACTATGACAAGGTATGGAACCACCTGCCGTTAGTGTATCCCTAGAGGCGAATACACTGGGTTCAACAAGAACATCTTGCAAACCGGCCCACACATGACTGACCACTCATTTCGCTTGAGTGTATCGAATGTATATCACCAACGGTTGGGATCAGCAACTGTTTCCCGAAAAGGGACAACATCGATAGATTAAAGAAGGAAAGGGAATTTCTCTAGATAGGTGATTATACATCCTAATTGGAGCGACCCGCATAGCCATGTTGCCTGCCCGATTTTTGCCATTTCCCAGTTGTGAGGCTTGAGGTCATAACGTATCTTTTGGAACACCCGACCACCATTCACTTTGAATGCCACATCATCAAATCCGGCAGAAATCACTAATTGATTTCTATAAAAATAATCGGGTTGTTGTAACACCCCACGTCCGCTAGGGTCACTCATAAAGGGAATGCCATAGCATCGGTGGAGTATTTTAGTGAATATAGAACAGAAAAATTACAACAAGACAGATATAAATAGTACTTGAAATTTTAAAACATCATCTCATAACAGCGGAAATAAACATGTCTGGTTACATCATAAAACCACGGTAAAAGTCAAGTACAATATCCATCAAAATAAAGAAGTACATAATCCCACTCTCTCATACAATAGCCAGAACAAAAGAAAAGATAACTGGATAACTGGAGCTTTACATCTACCCAAGCTCCTAAAGACCGGAACAGCAATCCGCTCAAGCTCTACTACCGCTAGGATCCACCGTAGGACCTGAGGGTTGGGAAAAAGATAAAAACAACGGGGTCAGACATAAGTCTGAGTGAGTCATATAACTTTAACAATACAATCATTAAAGTAACCAGAGAAGACATAAACTTGACCTACGGTAATATCTGGGGATGAATGGCTACACTAAGCAGCTTGGTAGACTTAGGATAAACTAAGCTAACCGTCAGGACGCATCTACCCACCCAAGGATAATTACTAACTGCACCACACCAGTCATTCCTACTTAAAGGTTGATCCCTTCCAAGGACTTAGAAAATTTCCCCAGTAGTTTCATGTACCCCTAGCCCACTACATAGGTGCCGTCTGCCCCTATCTTCACTAGGTGTACCCAGTAATTCTTACCCAGTAGTTTCGTGTACCCCTACATAGGTGCCGTCTGCCCCTATCTTCATTAGGTGTACCCACTACTCCCCAAGCGATCGGCTCCCTACCGTAGATACCCGTGCTGGTCCCACAGTGGGGTGTATCACTCCCCTAAAGTGGCTACCAAATACTAACGGTGCACGGCTTTATATCTACACGATGCAACAACGGCTTATCTACCAGCCCGGGCCCACACACGCATATGAAACCCGTTGGACTTGCGTTGCCACCGCTAACCCGTTTTGGCCTCTTATAATCAAGCCCAATATGCGTGTCCCGTCACTCGACATGGGTCGAGCCCACAAAGATACGTTTGGGATATTGGTTGAAATGGGCCCCCACAAGCTACCCACTTAAGCTTGTCAAATATCTAGTGTATCCCACTTAACCCTTTAATCATGTTTAATTACATGTTTCCACTTGGTTAAGTATTCTAATCGTATTTTCTATTGCCACCCAAGGCAACCCACTAGATTCCCCATGCCACCCAAGGCAACCACAAAATTTCCTCATGCCACCCAAGGCACCCACTTAACCCCTCATGTCCCACTACATGCTATTATGGTTAAGTGTTTCTTAATTAATTAAGACCGTGATCTCCCATAAAGACCTCCCACATTAGACTGGCTGTTATGACCGCCTGGTTAAGCCGGTAGAATCCGGGCAGTCTTACGTCATAACAGAGTCTAACCTCGTGTCTTTACCTTAATCACGTATTTAATTTATGGCTAAGACCTCTCACATTGGGCTGACATTTGTAGCAACTGGTTAAGCCGGTCGGGTCCGGGCAGTTTTACACTACAAATGAGTCCAACCTCGTGTCTTAGTCGATTAATTACACCTAATTAATCACCCCCATATTAATTATCCCTAATTAATATCAAGTTTTCCATAACATGGGTAGACCTAACTCAATAGGTAAATTCCCATGGGGTAGACCTAACTCAATAGGTAAATTCCCACTTATGGTAATTTATTTTTATGGTATGCTTAATCATACCCAATCATTCATTTATTAACATATTTACCAACCCCATCGTTCCCCACGTAAATCGTTCTCATTTCATGACATAAATAAGGGGAAGATCATCAAAAATATCATGGGTTTAGCATATAACTTTGTCATGGGTTAAGAGGATGTCAACTTGCATATATGAGCATATATTAACCCAACTACATATAACCCAAACTTGCATATTATCATACACATGATTTGCATAACATGTTGCATATGAGCTTGCATATTATCATACACATATCTTGCATAACATGTTGAACTTGCATATAGGCATTCTCATAACTTGCATAACATGTTAAACATGCATTTAAGCATACACATAACTTGCATAAGCATTCACATACTTGCATAAGCATCCACATACTTGCATAAGCATTCACATACTTGCATAACTTGCATATCATGTCATTTAAGCATATACATATCTTGCATGAGCATTCATATACTCGCATAAGCATGCATAACTTGCATATCACATAAATCTTGCATTTAAACATATACATGACTTGCATAAGCATCCATACACTTGCATAAGCATGCATAACTTGCATATCACTTTCAACTTGCATTTAAACATATACTTAACTTGCATAACTCACTTTGCTAAACATGCATAATTCCACTTATTAAATATGCATAAATCCACTTGTTAAACATGCATATATCAACTTGTTAAACATGCATAAATCAACTTATTAAGCATGCATAAACCAACTTATCAAATATGCATAAACATAGAACAACATAGAGTAACATATCATTATACATGATTCAAACTCACTAATCCGCATTTAAGACCATAAGTCTCATTACACCCAATCTACTTACTTTAACAATTGATGTTAAAGTGATAGAAACTCACCAAACTCAAGATTAGCAACCTTATGAAGTAGAGTTAGTTGCTAACTATGAAGATAATGATGATTAGAGAATGATTTGAGAGGAATTAGCTTGAAACTTCCTTCTTAGATTAATGGAGACTCCTTCTAGGATTTAATTTGGCGGCATGAGGCCTTCATTTCTATTTTTAGTATGGATTAAGGTAGGTTTAGGGTGTATTTATAGATTAAGAGAGTGTTTTAGGCCCTTAGATTAACCCTAGATTAATTTAGGTCCATTAGATTTAGGAAACCTCTAGAACCAAGCCCAGCCCTAGCCAGAAAACCAGATCTGGTGCACCCAAGCACCCTGGTTCGACACGCCATGTCGACAGGCAAGTCGACAGGCAAGTCGACACCCCTGTCGACAGGCCTGTCGACAGCCCTGTCGACATGCTTAGGCGGGAATCTTCCCGCCTGGCCCCGCTGGTTCTAAATTTAAATTTAAATTTAAATTCCTAAATCTGTTTTTAGCTCTAATTTTTCTGCAAACTTCCTTGGGCCATAACCGGGCCATACGGACTCCGATTTTCGAAAACTCGGACTCTATTTCGCGTATTTTTCCGAGACGAACGCAATAACGCAGCCCGTTTCCCCCAATTCCCACGTCTGAGATTATTTATCCTGAAATTAGTGAATTTTAGTATAAACTAAAATTCGGGGTGTTACATTCTCCCCTCCTTAAAGGATTTCGTCCCCGAAATCTCTAAGCTAAGGAGAATGCATATCCTACCATCCAAACAACCATCTACTCAAATCATCAACCACGGGCATCCATTGTCCTTAAACAGTTTCTAATGATGTATGAGCATATGCAAAAAGTGTGTGTATATGTTCCCTATCTAATGTATGAACATATGCAAACCATGATAGTGCCATGCATCCATTATGTATGCGAGAAAACCTTATCGACACATACAATATCTACATGAGTGCACAATCATTCACCAAAATGCATCATCCATGTGATAACACAACCATTATACATCCATAAATATATTTTCCTACACACAATTTTATGCAATATGCAATATGAAGTGACTGAGCCGATCTAGTGCCTAGAGTGTGTGTATATGCATCCACGAGCAACCACTAGCAAACACTTGCATCCACTTGCATCCATCAACCATAACATGTCTCAAACACATGTTTCAACCATAGGTTTACCCTATCTAAAGGTCAAAGGTACTAACGAGAGGACCTACTAAAGATAAGATAAGTACTAGACAAGCGATAAAGGAGAAAGTAAAGTCATACCCTCAAAAAGAAATGGGTACAATGAACGCATCTTCGCTTCCGTCTCCCAAGTCGCGTTGCTCTCATCTTCTCCCCACTGCACCTTGACTAGATGAACCTCTCGATTCCTCAATTTCCTAGTCTCTGACCCAAGGATGCGAGTAGGAGCTCGTCGAATAGTCGCATCACGCTCTACCTCTACATCTCTAAGCAAGCTCGGCTCTACCACCTCTGCCGTCTCATGTAAGCACTTCCTCAGATGTGATACATGGAATACATCATGAACACCACTAAGTCTGTCGGGCAACTCCACCCTATATGCCATCCGTCCAATCCTTTCCTTGATAGGAAACGGCCCAACAAACCTCGGTGCTAACTTCCCAACGGATCCGAAGCGAACAACATTTCTCAACGGAGATACCTTAACAAAAACCATGTCCCCAACCTCAAACTCAAGATCCGTCCTTCTCTTGTCCGCATAATATTTTTGCCTATCCTGCGCTGCTTTCATCCTTCTTCGAATCAAGTCAATCTTCTCAGAAGTCTCCCTAACCATATCGGGCCCAAGCAAGATCTTATCCGTAGATTCCCACCAACATGTAGGTGATCGACAAGGCCTTCCATAGAGAGCTTCGAAAGGAGCCATACCAATACTGGACTGAAAGCTGTTATTATATGCGAACTCCACCAATGGAAGATGCTCTTCCCATGTACCTCCAAAATCTAGGATACAAAGCCTCAAAAGGTCTTCTAGAACACGATTCACCCTCTTAGTCTGGCCGTCCGTCTGAGGATGATATGCGGTACTCAGACACAATTGAGTCCCCACTGCTTCTTGCAAACTTCTCCAGAACTCGCTAGTGAAGATAGGATCTCGATCACTCACTATGCTAGAGGGTACCCCATGTAATCGAACTATCTCTCGAAGATATACTGAAGCTAGCCATGGAGCGGTCCTCTTGCTCTTCATAGGTATGAAATGGGCGCTCTTAGTAAGTCTGTCTACCACCACCCAAATTCCTGTATTACCCTTCCTCGATCTGGGTAACCCGTCAATAAAATCCATCGAGACGCTATCCCACTTCCATTGCGGAACCTCCAATGGGTGAAGCAACCCACCTGGTTTCCTTTGCTCCGCCTTCACTTGCTGGCACACCAAACATCGAGCGACATACTCGGCCACATCTTTCTTCATACCGGCCCAGAAGAAAACCCTCTTCATGTCTTGGTACATCTTATCCCCACCGGGATGAATGGTCATCCTAGAACGGTGTGCATCATCAAGAATAGCCTTCCTCAAACCCTCGTCTTGCGGTACACAAAGTCTACCGTCTCTACGCAAGTACCCCCTATCGTCTAGGGTATACCTACTCAAATGGCTGGACGACTCCCCCCTTATGAGCTTCTCTACTAACTCAACCAACTGTGGGTCGCCCCTCTGTGCTTCTCCAATCCGCCCCAAAAGAGTAGGTCTAACTTCCAAAGAAGCTAGCAAACCGGGTACATAATCAATGGAAGGTCTGAAATCAAACATCGAGATAAATTCCAAGCTTTGTCGTTCCACGAACAATGGACTCAAGGACAACCTCTTCCTGCTCAAGGCGTCCGCCACCACGTTACCCTTTCCAGGGGTATACGCTATCTCGAAATCATAGGATGCTAAAAACTCCATCCACCTTTGTTGTCTTAAGTTTAAATCTTTCTGAGAGAATAAGTACTTCAATGATTTATGGTCAGTGAACAACTCGAATCTCTCACCCAGAAGATAATGGCGCCAAATCTTAAGCGCAAAAACAATAGCGGCCAGCTCTAGATCATGGGTAGGGTAATTTTTCTCATGTGCCCTCAACTGCCTTCCACCATAGGCTATTACCCTTCCCTCTTGCATTAAGACTGCGCCAAGTCCTGTCCCACAGGCATCGGTATAGACAACAAATGGCTTGCTCCCATCTGGCAACACTAGAACCGGAGCGGTGGTTAAAGCTCTCTTTAACCGTCGGAACGCATCATCACAATCTACGTCCCATGTGAAAACAAGATTCTTCTTTGTTAAGCGGGTTAATGGGGCTGATATCTTCGCGAAGTCTTTAATGAACTTCCTATAATAACCCGCCAACCCCAAGAAACTTCTTACTTCGGTAGCATTCTTCGGAACCTTCCAATCCTGAATTGATACTACCTTCGCGGGATCCACAGCTATCCCTTCCTTGGAGACCACGTGCCCCCAAGAATCGTACTTCCTTCCTCTAGAAGTGACATTTAGAGAATTTAGCCTTAAGGCTATGCGCTCGAAGAGTCTTCAACACTTCCCCAAGATGTAGGGCATGCTCTTCTTCACTCTCAGAAAATACTAAGATATCATCCACAAAGACCACCACGAATTTATTAAGGAACTCCCTGAACACCCTACTCATCAAATCAACAAAGTATGCGGGGGCGTTCGTCAACCCAAATGGCATCACCAGCCACTCATAGAAACCATCCGGAGTTCTAAAGGCAGTCTTGTCTATGCTATCCTCAGCCACTCTCAACTGATGAAACCCCGTGGCCAAGTCCAACTGAGAAAATACTGAAGCGCCAACCAACTGATCGAAAAGATCATCTATCCTCGGCAATGGGTGTCTATTCTTCTTTGTGAGCTTGTTGAGTTCTCTATAATCTACACAAAGTCTGAGGGACCCATCCGCCTTCGTAGCAAATACTACTGGAGCACCCCACTCCGATATGCTCCGTCTTATGAACCCCTTCTCAAGCAACTCCCCTACTTGCTTATGGAGTTCCCTCCTCTCACGAGGAGCCATGTGGCGCACTGGTAAAGATACCGGTTTAGCATTATCCACCAGATATATTCGGAAGTCAATCTCCCGCTTCGGAGGTAAGCCCTTCACCTCCTCAAACACATCCGGATATTCCCGGACCAATCTAACAGATTGCAAACTCTCGACCGAAGCGTCAAGCGATTCAAGATAACTTAGCATAACAGAGTCCATGGGATTACAAGAAATCTCGAGAGTGTTACCCAAGCGGGTCATGAGCCTAACAACTCTCCTTTTGCAATCAAGAACAGCACCATTACTGGATAACCAGTCCATGCCCAAAATCAACCCATAGCCCGTGAAGCCCAATACAAAAGCATCACATCTAAACTCAATGCTAAGTATAGAAATCTTCAAACCCAAACATATCATGGACAAATAAGTGGAGCCCCCAATTGGGTTTGAAACAACCAAGGGATCATCTACCAGACTGGTGTCTAAGTGCAGTAACTCAACTAATGATGATGAAATAAACGAATGTGATGCGCCTGAATCAAACAATGTACGGACAGGATGGTCAAATAGAAAAACCAGACTTTCAACGGAAATAGTTCTACCTCTCTCCTGAATCGGTGGAACCGCGAGAGCCTGAACTTGCCCCCTAGCCTGACTCGGTGCCATAAGAGCTTGCACCTGTCCTCCTGAGGTAGATCCCGTCCTTTGCCCCTTCTTAGGACAATCTTTCACTAAATGCCCTGCTTCGCCACAGTGGAAGCAGCCAGTCTTCTTCTTCTTGCGACAATCCTTGCTTAGGTGGCCAGGTGTCCCACAATTGAAACACTTCTTCTTCTTGCCCTTGCCACCGTTGCCTTTCCCACCTTTGCTTTGCTGTTGTTGAGGTCTCTTTTGATCTCCCTTCTTCTCGGGTGCCTTATTAGCATTAGGACCCTTCTCTTCCTCATACATGAGTGCCATGTCAACTAGCTTCTCAAAGGTGGCCCCCATAGGGATATGAGTCATAGCCAACCCATGCATAGGTTCATTTAAGCCTTTCACGAACCGCAAAGCCTTCTTCTCCGGTGTATTCACCATATCTAGGCCAAACCTTGCCAATTGATTAAACTTGTTAACATATTCCTTCACCGAAAGATTTCCTTGCTTTAGAGTCAAGAATCTTTCCATATACAAGTTTTCCTCCGCCCTTGAGAGAAACTTTGCCACAAATCTTTGCCTAAAATCCGCCCAAGAGTCAACGGGGCGTTCTCCACTAGTAACTTCCCACCAGAATGAGGCCTCTCCCTTCATTAACCAAGCAGCCAACTTGACTTTCTTCCCTTCTTCCATCTCAAAGATATCTATCAACTCTTCCACCTCCTTAAGCCAATCTCTAGCCTCCACAAAGGTTTCAGATCCTTGAAAAGGTTTCCCTCCCATAGCTTTAAATTCCTTGCAAGTCTTAGCAAAAGTATCCGTGCGAGGAGGAGGGGGAGGAGGAAGATCGGGTGCTACGGTTGGTGGAGGAATATTTGCTGGACCCATAGTGGTGGCCCTAGCCTCCATCAATCTCCTATACCATACTGGTACCGTCACACCCTCCGGAAGATTAAGATTCTCGGTCATGCTGAAACGAAAAAGGAAAGATTCAAAACGGAGAATTCGAAGGATATAGACATGGCTATTGGGGATTATGCTTTTCTTTCAAAAACTTTTCTCTTAAAAGACATGTTTTTGAAAATATCTTTTCCAAAAATGTTTTAGAAAAATAGTTTTCTAAAAATTTTATCTGTTCCGGTAACCTTTGCTCTGATACCACGTGTAACACCCCACGTCCGCTAGGGTCACTCATAAAGGGAATGCCATAGCATCGGTGGAGTATTTTAGTGAATATAGAACAGAAAAATTACAACAAGACAGATATAAATAGTACTTGAAATTTTAAAACATCATCTCATAACAGCGGAAATAAACATGTCTGGTTACATCATAAAACCACGGTAAAAGTCAAGTACAATATCCATCAAAATAAAGAAGTACATAATCCCACTCTCTCATACAATAGCCAGAACAAAAGAAAAGATAACTGGATAACTGGAGCTTTACATCTACCCAAGCTCCTAAAGACTGGAACAGCAATCCGCTCAAGCTCTACTACCGCTAGGATCCACCGTAGGACCTGAGGGTTGGGAAAAAGATAAAAACAACGGGGTCAGACATAAGTCTGAGTGAGTCCTATAACTTTAACAATACAATCATTAAAGTAACCAGAGAAGACATAAACTTGACCTACGGTAATATCTGGGGATGAATGGCTACACTAAGCAGCTTGGTAGACTTAGGATAAACTAAGCTAACCGTCAGGACGCATCTACCCACCCAAGGATAATTACTAACTGCACCACACCAGTCATTCCTACTTAAAGGTTGATCCCTTCCAAGGACTTAGAAAATTTCCCCAGTAGTTTCATGTACCCCTAGCCCACTACATAGGTGCCGTCTGCCCCTATCTTCACTAGGTGTACCCAGTAATTCTTATCCAGTAGTTTCGTGTACCCCTACATAGGTGTCGTCTGCCCCTATCTTCATTAGGTGTACCCACTACTCCCCAAGCGATCGGCTCCCTACCGTAGATACCCGTGCTGGTCCCACAGTGGGGTGTATCACTCCCCTAAAGTGGCTACCAAATACTAACGGTGCACGGCTTTATATCTACACGATGCAACAACGGCTTATCTACCAGCCCGGGCCCACACACGCATATGAAACCCGTTGGACTTGCGTTGCCACCGCTAACCCGTTTTGGCCTCTTATAATCAAGCCCAATATGCGTGTCCCGTCACTCGACATGGGTCGATCCCACAAAGATACGTTTGGGATATTGGTTGAAATGGGCCCCCACAAGCTACCCACTTAAGCTTGTCAAATATCTAGTGTATCCCACTTAACCCTTTAATCATGTTTAATTACATGTTTCCACTTGGTTAAGTATTCTAATCGTATTTTCTATTGCCACCCAAGGCAACCCACTAGATTCCCCATGCCACCCAAGGCAACCACAAAATTTCCTCATGCCACCCAAGGCACCCACTTAACCCCTCATGTCCCACTACATGCTATTATGGTTAAGTGTTTCTTAATTAATTAAGACCGTGATCTCCCATAAAGACCTCCCACATTAGACTGGCTGTTATGACCGCCTGGTTAAGCCGGTAGAATCCGGGCAGTCTTACGTCATAACAGAGTCTAACCTCGTGTCTTTACCTTAATCACGTATTTAATTTATGGCTAAGACCTCTCACATTGGGCTGAACTTTGTAGCAACTGGTTAAGCCGGTCGGGTCCGGGCAGTTTTACACTACAAATGAGTCCAACCTCGTGTCTTAGTCGATTAATTACACCTAATTAATCACCCCCATATTAATTATCCCTAATTAATATCAAGTTTTCCATAACATGGGTAGACCTAACTCAATATGTAAATTCCCATGGGGTAGACCTAACTCAATAGGTAAATTCCCACTTATGGTAATTTATTTTTATGGTTTGCTTAATCATACCCAATCATTCATTTATTAACATATTTACCAACCCCATCGTTCCCCACGTAAATCGTTCTCATTTCATGACATAAATAAGGGGAAGATCATCACAAATATCATGGGTTTAGCATATAACTTTGTCATGGGTTAAGAGGATGTCAACTTGCATATATGAGCATATATTAACCCAACTACATATAACCCAAACTTGCATATTATCATACACATGATTTGCATAACATGTTGCATATGAGCTTGCATATTATCATACACATATCTTGCATAACATGTTGAACTTGCATATAGGCATTCTCATAACTTGCATAACATGTTAAACATGCATTTAAGCATACACATAACTTGCATAAGCATTCACATACTTGCATAAGCATCCACATACTTGCATAAGTATTCACATACTTGCATAACTTGCATATCATGTCATTTAAGCATATACATATCTTGCATGAGCATTCATATACTCGCATAAGCATGCATAACTTGCATATCACATAAATCTTGCATTTAAACATATACATGACTTGCATAAGCATCCATACACTTGCATAAGCATGCATAACTTGCATATCACTTTCAACTTGCATTTAAACATATACTTAACTTGCATAACTCACTTTGCTAAACATGCATAATTCCACTTATTAAATATGCATAAATCCACTTGTTAAACATGCATATATCAACTTGTTAAACATGCATAAATCAACTTATTAAGCATGCATAAACCAACTTATCAAATATGCATAAACATAGAACAACATAGAGTAACATATCATTATACATGAATCAAACTCACTAATCCGCATTTAAGACCATAAGTCTCATTACACCCAATCTACTTACTTTAACAATTGATGTTAAAGTGATAGAAACTCACCAAACTCAAGATTAGCAACCTTATGAAGTAGAGTTAGTTGCTAACTATGAAGATAATGATGATTAGAGAATGATTTGAGAGGAATTAGCTTGAAACTTCCTTCTTAGATTAATGGAGACTCCTTCTAGGATTTAATTTGGCGGCATGAGGCCTTCATTTCTATTTTTAGTATGGATTAAGGTAGGTTTAGGGTGTATTTATAGATTAAGAGAGTGTTTTAGGCCCTTAGATTAACCCTAGATTAATTTAGGTCCATTAGATTTAGGAAACCTCTAGAACCAAGCCCAGCCCTAGCCAGAAAACCAGATCTGGTGCACCCAAGCACCCTGGTTCGACACGCCATGTCGACAGGCAAGTCGACACCCCTGTCGACAGGCCTGTCGACAGCCCTGTCGACATGCTTAGGCGGGAATCTTCCCGCCTGGCCCCGCTGGTTCTAAATTTAAATTTAAATTTAAATTCCTAAATCTGTTTTTAGCTCTAATTTTTCTGCAAACTTCCTTGGGCCATAACCGGGCCATACGGACTCCGATTTTCGAAAACTCGGACTCTATTTCGCGTATTTTTCCGAGACGAACGCAATAACGCAGCCTGTTACCCCCAATTCCCACGTCTGAGATTATTTATCCTGAAATTAGTGAATTTTAGTATTAACTAAAATTCGGGGTGTTACAGTTGTTAAGTTAAGAGAAGCTGTCTTCTCCGCTGCTACAGAAATACGTTTGAGGAAATCAACGTGCGTAATCCCTTTTGGAAATACTCTGTCAAACATCCGTCCATACAAGTTGTCCTGGGACTGGACAAACCGAAGGCACTCACCTACTACATTCTTGAATTACCCTATAAATTAGTAGCGAGTAGTCCTTGCAATCCGTAAAATTTCACTTACGACCGAATCATGTCAGAATACCTCTGGTTGTACATCCAGAGAATATTCGACAAGCAATCCTTACGCTTATGAAGATCCACAGTCTTTAATTTCTCCATTTCTCTCAGTATCTGATATATTCTACGTTTACGTATTCATTGGTCGGAATGGTTTTCGAATATACATTAGTTCCCGGTCTTTCCATACCAACAATTGTATTGGCCAGATTTGATAGTCGGTTATTTAACTATCAAACAAACAACCATTCAATCATGAAAATAAAATGAATTCATTGATTCAGTATTCAGCAACATTTGGCCTTTTTAATTATAAATGATTATCAAATGATTAACTCAACTTTTGAATCTTTTAATAATTTAAAACACGATATTCACTCCTTAGTAATATTCTCAAAACCAATTCATTTCAATATTTAGTACAAACATCTTATAACTATATTCAATTATTATTTCAAACATTTGTTATAACATTACTTATCATCTAAAACAGCAGAATCGCTTTAATCTTAACATCATAAAATAATCGTTATGAAATCTCTCTTTTTTTTCCGTTATTTGAACACCATAATCGCCACTTATCCTTTAAGAAATAACCCATTCTAAAAGTTGTCTCCTTATTTTGAAAATATCGGTATATTTTCACAAATCTCCTATTGTTTATTTCAATTATGGAAATAACATTTCACATTCTCAAGCCCCTTTTCGTTTCTTTTTTTAAAATATTTAGAATCCCATCATATATATATATATATCTGAATTCTTCCCATAACGTTACAATATTATTTGTTCGACAAACGGCGTTTCTACGGAATTAGCAAACCATTGACAAAATATCGTAATAATAACCGCAAGCGCACGGCGTACAATCGTAGTACGTGGCGAATACGGGTCGATTCGCAGGGAAAGAATTTATTCTAATTTACTCAATCAAATTAAACCGAAAGCGAGTGAACTTGTTAACTGTAAACTAAAAGAAAACTAACAATGTTAAAATGAATACAAATATGAGACTAGGAGACAATTTAGGAGTAGATTCACTATCAACATCAATCTAATTAACATAAAAAATGGTTCTAACTCTCTTTAATGACTAGCACATTAAGTGTTGTATTCGTACAAGCATGATTTATATGCTAGAAAATTCAAGCTACAAAAATCATCAATTTTCATTACAAACTTAAAGCCTTAATTATCACATAGAAAATAATAGTTCTATTAAAAATGAAATATTATGAGTATGTTCTATATGTTAATATTCACTAACTACATAGAACATCAAGGATGGTTTCACTTTTAATGTCACTACTTTTTCTAAAATGAATTAGATTATGATAAAGTATGATTATATTAATGATATGAGTATAACACATTTGGGAATAATCAACCAATATGTGCTATCAATTTTCACTATATAAAATCTTTACTTTATCTATATTCAATTTTAGATTAAGCTCAAATAAGAGATTTAGAAATATGACATTCTTATGTTAATTATTCATGAATCATGAGAGCTTCACTACCCCTAAATTGAAGGGGTTTAGCTACTCATAATGGATTCAATGATAACATAAAGATATTTCATTATAAAGGAGAACAAAATAAAGAGCAAATAAAGATAAAAATCTATTCTACTTGTAGAAGAGAAAATAACATGTAAATGAAAAACAACAAATTAATATTTCATTAAAGCGACAGATTACAAAAAGGAAATGGCTAAGAAGCCATGGCAGAAAAATAGAGGTTTTGTTTTCAACCTCTCTCTAAACTAAAAATCCAAGATGATCTTTACATTATCATACATGGGTTATTTATACATAAGGGAAAACCCTAAACTATCTTTTTGCGTGCTACCCAGAATGCCCCCGCTTTAAGCTGCATTTTGTCTTTTAGCAATAGTGATCCATGAAGCCATAATTTTATGTCTCCACTAAAGAAGTAAGGAGAGCGAATAGGGTTCTCCATTAATTCTCTATTTGAACTGATTTCCTCTCCATTTATTGATTTCCCTTTCATCATTTTTTTTGGCAAGGCATTGATTTCCTCCTATTGAATTAATTCCCTCTCCATTGATTTCTATCCATTTTTTCCTTTGTATGCATATATATCTTTATAAAGTCCTTTTCTGCATGCATCCAATTTCTGTAAAAATATGAAAATTGTCCGAGTAAACATTCTCAAAATAATATAAGCACAAAAATGATCATTTTCCCCATATGACGATAAATGCATGATGTTTTGAAATCAATTCAATTATTGTTTAAACATGATAAAATACCCATATATGACATTTATTAGTACTAAACGAGAATAAATATGTGAATATAAATGTGCATTTTTACATGCACATCAAATAGCCCCACACTTATCTTTTTATTCGTCCTCGAATAAAGTAAAGACTAGGCTAAACCCATTTTCGTAGGGAGCACGATTGCATTGAGCGTATGCAATAAGCCGTTAAACCTCTGGGTGTCCCCAGTAGGACGAGTGTTGTCTCGTGAGGGTTTTCAGCGGATACTACCCACAAAATCCAAAAGTTAAATGCAAAAAATATTTACAAAATGCAAGATTCGAAAATATATACAATATGAATGCGAGCTTTTAAAGGAATATTTACAAATGGATAATTTACTTTTAAATATTACACGAATGAGTTAACACAAATTTGGGTCGTCACTATGAAATTTGAGTTCGTTACTAACCAAAACTTCAAACAAAAGTCATGTTATCATTACAAACTCCTCCAGCTTGGCCAGATGTTTTGGTAGAAACATAGTGCAAATATGAAATGAATTCTGTAATTGATATCAACATTCGTAAAACGGAATCTCAACTTCCTTTTTGTTAACAAGTTAGGTCGAATAAGTGAAGAGTGTGCTTGGATTTCAAGTGCTTTAATCTCTCTTTATTACAAAATATTTACATTATTACTATTTACAATCACCTAACCAAAAAGATCAAGGTATACCACCCATGCACTGCCACGCGGACTGACGTGAGAGTTTGGGACAGAGCTTGGCGGATTGTGTAGACCAACGCTGACTTTGTCAACAAGATGTTGGTAATCCTTAGGTATTCAACTCATAAAATGAGACCAAGATATACCGACGCTGACTTTGTCAACAAGGTGTCGGAAAGAGCTTGGCGGGTTTTCACGCCAACGCCAGATGTACCAGCAATGTTGGATACCCTTGGATAATTACATATATACTTTTTTTTTCTCTCTTTTTTTTACATAAGAGAGAGAGTGTGTTAAGTGAGAATATCTTAGCACAACTTCACTTAAACAATCTAAAATGTTACGCAAGTAGTCAAAATCAACCATTCATTTAATCGGATTACAATTCAGAAAACATTTCATACTCATCACCTACCAATTTCCCAATATACCAGTTATACGAAATTTGCTCATAATTCAAACTTTCCTTTCGTTATCCGCTAAGAGAAGTAAATTTCCAAATATTTAAATCAAACGATCAAAATTATGTACTAACTCCATCATGTCTTATTTAAAAGTAAATAGAAGTGCAAAATTTTTAACTTTTTTTCTTTTTCTTTTTTTTAAGAAAAAGAAAAAAAATGCAAAAAGAGAAAGGAAAAAAATGCTAACTTAAACTATGCAAAACAGAATGAAAATGAAACTCCCCCCACACTTGATTTCGACTGTGTACCCACAGTCAAGGCATGACACACTGAGTTGAACAGAAGAGAAATAGTTACAGATTTACAAAGAAGGGTTAAACTTAGCTTTCTTACTTCACGTAGCATGGCTCATGAAGAATCGTAAGCTCCTCCTCTTGATCAGTGGGCAATTCCAAGAACGGTTTTAGACGTTGACCATTGACTATGAATATGGATCCATCCCTCGGGAATTCCATTTCAATATCACCATGTGGAAAAACAGTCCGAACAGCATATGGTCCGGTCCATCTCGATTTTAATTTCCCAGGTAATAAATGAAGTCGTGAGTCATACAGTAGAACTTTTTGGTCTGGCGAAAATGTTTTTCTTAGGATTGTCTTATCATGAAAATTTTGGTTTTTTCCTTGTGAATTTTTGCATTTTCATATGCATCATTCCTAATTTCTTCTAACTCATTGAGTTGCAATTTTTGGTTTTCGCCAGCTTGTTCAAGATCAAAGTTTAAGTTCTTTATTGCCCAAAGCGCTTTATGTTCAATTTCAACAGGTAAATGATAGGCTTTACTGTAAACCAGTCGGAAAGGGGACATTCCAATATTAGTTTTAAAAGCAGTATGGTAAGCCCAAAGCGCGTTGGTCAATTTTTGTAACCAATCATTTCGATTTTTATTTACAGATTTTTCCAAAATTTGTTTGATTTGACGATTCGACACTTCGACTTGGCCACAAGTTTGCGGATGATAAGGAGTGGATAACTTATGGGTTATTGAGTATTTCTTCATTAAGGATTCAAAAGATCGATTACAGAAATGTGTTCCATTGTCGCTTATTATTGTGCGAGGTATACCGAACCTCGAAAATATGTTTTCTTTCAGAAATTTCACAACAATTTTATGATCATTTGTTCTACATGGAACGGCTTCGACCCATTTCGAAACGTAATCGACAACGAGAAGAATATACAAGTTTCCAAAGGAGTTTGGAAAAGGTCCCATAAAGTCAATACCCCATACATCAAAGAGCTCGATCGTAAGGATGGGGTTCAAAGCATCATATTCCGTCGAGAAATCATTCCTAGCATTTGGCAACGATTGCAAGTTTTACAGAATTCGAACGAGTCTTTATAGGGAGTAGACCAATAAAAACCACATTGAAGCACCTTTTCAGCAGTTTTCCTAGGACCAAAATGACCACCGCATGCATGATCATGGCAGAATGAGAGAACACTCTTAATTTCGTTATCAGGAACGCATCGACGAATGATTTGGTCTGGACAATACTTAAACAAGTATGGGTCGTCCCAATAGAAGTATTTCACTTGGGAAAGAAATTTGTATTTATCTTGTTTGGGCAAAATGAGGGGGTTTCTTTAGTGACTAGATAATTCACTATGTCAATGAACCAAGGATCGATTGAAACAGAAAGAAGTTATTCGTCAAGAAAGTTTTCATTGATTGGCAATAAAGATGGCGCGTTCGGAAGACGAGATAAATGATCAACTATGACGTTATCAGATCCTTTTTTGTCTTTGATTGTAAGATCAAATTCTTGAAGGAAGAGGATCCATCGAATTAAACGTGACTTAGCATCCTTTTTAGCAAAAAAGTGTCGAAGAGCAGAATGGTCAGTGTAGACCGTAATGTGGGAACCAATCAAGTAAGATCGAAACTTCTCAAGCGCAAAAACAGCAGCTAAAAATTCTTTTTCGGTGGTCATATAATTCAGTTGAGCGTCGTTTAAGGTCATACTAGCGTAGTAAATGACGTGAAGGGTTTTGTTGATGCGTTGTCCTAAGACAGCACCAACAGCGAGGTTAGAAGCATCACACACGATTTCAAAAGGAAGATCCCAATTGGGTGGGCAGATTATCGAGGCTGAAATGAGTTCTTTTTTAAGACGTTCAAAAGAAGTGACACATTCAGAGTTAAATTCGAATAGGATGTCCTTTCCTAGAAGAGTAGTCAAAGGATAAGCAATTTTGCTAAAATCTTTCACAAAGCGTCGGTAGACACCAGCATGCCCAAGAAATGAATGAATGTCCTTAATGCATTTTGGAATGGGTGGTTTTGAAATTACGTCAACTTTTTCTTTATCTACCTCAATGCCATTATTTGAAATTACATGTCCAAGGACAATGCCTTGTTTGACCATAAAGTGGCATTTTTCCCAATTCGACGTTAAGTGTTTTTCTTTGCATCAATTTAAAACAAGTTCAGGATGACGTAAACAAGAGGAAAAAGAATCACCAAAGATCGAAAAATCATCCATAAAGACTTCAAGAAAGCGTTCGATCATATCAGAAAAAGTTCCAACCATACATCGTTGGAAAGTTGCAGGAGCGTTGCAAAGACCAAAAGACATACATTGGTAAGCAAAGGTACCGAATGGACATGTGAAAGTTGTTTTCTCTTGATCTTCGAGAGCGATAGGAATTTGGTTATAACCGGAATAACCATCAAGAAAGCAGTAAAATTCGTGACCGGCTAAACGTTCGAGCATTTGATCAATGAAGGGAAGAGGAAAGTGGTCTTTACTTGTTGCAGCATTCAATTTTCGATAATCAATGCAAACACGCCAACCCGTTTGAGTACGAGTTGGAAGAAGTTCATTTTGGTCATTTACGACAACGTTGAGTCCGGAGTGTATAGGAACAACGTGAATGGGGCTAATCCATAAATTATTAGAAATGGGGTAAATGATACCGTTGTTAAGAAGTTTAAGAATTTCTTCGTGAACTACCTCTTTCAACTTAGGGTTAAGCCTACACTGCGCTTCACGAGTGTGTTTGGCTTCATTGGTTAAGTGAATACGATGTTGAACGATGGCAGGGCTAATTCCCTTGATGTCAGAAATGGACCAACCGATTGCATCTCTATTTTTAGAAAGAGTCGAGAGAAGAGAAGTTTCTTGACCAAGAGTTAAATTTGAAGAAATTATGACAGGAGAAGTTTCGTCATCACCTTAGTATACATACTTAAGCTGATCGGGGAGAGGTTTAAAATCCAACTTTGGTGGTTTCTCGATCAAAGAGCTTGGTTGAGATTTGTACTCAACTGAAAGCGATTCAAAAGGAAGCGTGTATTCAACTTCGTTGGGAGCGTCTTGGAACATTTTTTTGTACTCGGCCTCACTCTCATCGGTAAGGCTAATGGATTCGTTTTTAGAGTTTTCGTGGATGGCATTAACTTCCAAGGTTTGGTTACATGATTCATTCGAATGACTTTCATGATTGAAAATATTAAGATCTAGAGTCGTGTTTCCGAAAGAGATTTTCATTGAACCATTGCGACAATTTATCAAAGCATTTGAAGTAGCCAAAAAAGGTCGACCTAAAATCAAAGGAATTTGACTCATTGGATTACTGATAGGCTAAGTTTTTAAAATAATGATATCGACAGGGTAAATGAAGTGACCAACTTTGATAAGTATGTCCTCGATTTCTCCAACGGGTTTCTTAATTGAACGATCAGCAAATTGAAGAGTTATTTTCGTTGGTCAGTTCACTTAAACCAAGTTGTTGGTAAACAGAATATAGAATCAAATTGACACTTGCACCCAAATCAACTAGGCATTTATTAATTGTTTTATCTCCTATCGTGCATGAGATCGTAGGGCATCCAGGATCTGTGTATTTGATCGGGATTGATTGAGTCAAGACTTCACTAAGTCCAGCGGCTAAGAAGACTTTCTTGGGTACATGAGTGTGTCGTTTTTGGGTACACAAGTCTTTGAGAAATTTGGCGTAAGTGGGGACTTGTTGAATGATGTCAAGAAGATGGATGCTAACTTTCACTTGTTTAAAACTTTCCAACATCTTTTCCATTTGGTCGGAATGTTTCTTTCGTCAAAGACGATGAGGAAATGGAATGCGAAGCTCAGTAGGTCGGTCTACTTGAGTTGGGGAAGAACTAGGCTCAGAATTTGGATCAAGATCATTCGTGGTTTTAGAAGAGTCGAGAGAAACACTCGGTAAGTTATTTGGATTTTCAACTTGATTATCGATTTTCTTACCGGATCGTAAAGTTGTGATAGCATTCAACTGAGTTTGATTGCTATCCTAGATGACGTGAGCTTGGTTTGAACTAGGATTTTGACTCCTAGGATTTGGAATGGTTTGACTCGGGAAAGTGCCTCTTCCCCGTTCACTTACAGAAGTAGCCAACTGACTCATTTGCATTTCAAGTTTAGCGATAGATTGACTCGTGTCTTGCATGTGTGAAGTCAATAAATTTTGAAGATTGGTGTTTGAATGGAGATTTTGAGCCGTTGCTTTACTCAATTCTTCGAGAGTTCTTCAAGTGATGTCAATCGTTTATCGTCTTGTGAAACAAAAGATTGTTGCGCTTGATTTTGAGAAGGTGGTGCAAAATTCTGGAATTGATTTTGTTGAAAAGGAGGATTTGAAGGATTATTCGAAAATGGTTGAAAAGGAGGTCGAACCAAATTCGAAGTAGCATTATTTTGGACACAAGAGAAGTTAGGATGGTTTCTCCAATCCGGATTGTATGTTGGGGAGAATGGATCGTTTCTAACTTTGTTAAATGCGTTTAGTTGTTCTAACGAATGTGGGCATTGGTCAGCAATGTGGTTAGGATCGTTACATTTTTAACATGAAGGTTGAGACGCTTGAGCTTGGTTTGCTTGAGTTAATGAAAGGACATTATCAAATTTAGTTAACATTGCATCTATTTTCGCTTCTAAAGTTGTTGAGGATCCTACCGGATGAGCACTAGATCGTGAATAAATTGACTTCTCGTTAGATCTTTCCCATTGAGCTGATTTTTCAGCCAAATTTTTAAGAAATTGCCAAGCGGCATCGTGATGTTGGGCTAGAAAGTTTCCTTGGCACATCGATTCAAGCATGGTTCGAGAACTATTTTCAAGTCCATCGTATAAAATTTGACAAAGAGTCCATTTTTCGTAATTGTGATGTGGACATTTGAATAGAAGTTCTTTAAATCTTTCGAAATATTTTGCAAAGGATTCACCCTCAATTTGATGAAAATTAACGATTTGGTTCGAATTTTGGATTTTTTTTCCAAGGGGTAAAATTTCTTTAGAAAAACATTCACAAATTCATTCCGAGTTCCAATCGTATTTGAAGGCAAGCTATACAACCATTTTTCGGCATAATTAGTAAATGCAAATGGAATTAACCTAAGTTTTATTCCATCGTCACTTAGTTGTTGAAATTTCATGGTTGCACAAACTTGTTCAAATTTGGTTAAGAAAATATAAGGATCATCACGTTCAAGATTGCCGAATTTTGGAAGAGTATTCATGTGGTTCGAATGAATTTCAAAGTGGTTACCTGTTGGGGCGGACAATATGATGCAAGAAGGAATAGACACTCGATCGGGGAAGTATCTATCCATAAGAGTTTGAGGGGGGTTTTCTTCGGCCATGGTGAAACGAATGTTTGTTCGAACTAAACGATTAGTAGAAGGATCATGGGTCCAACTACGCATGCACTAGCGCAAAGAAGATGAGAAAAGGAGAGAGAACAAATTTGAGTAGAGGATCGAAGCGGATTTTTTTTAAAATGAGAGAAAAGTTAAATTTGTCCAAAAGGAAAATACTATTGGCTTTTTTTTAAGGATGGAAGAACCTAATGCAATTTACAATTTTTCTAGAATTATATAATGACGGTTAGATTGATTTCAACAAAAGATTTCTCAGCCAGTTAATGGGCAGGAGTTATCGATGCACCAGGAATCACCCTAGCAATGCAACGAAGGTTTAAGTACCTTCAGAGGAACAACCGATATAATATTTACGAATCACCATAATATTTATAAGCGGTTATTACTCTGTCGTAGTCTAAACACCGAGAAATAACCCGTTAGAAATAGACCAGTTTGTCAAAATATAATTAAGTCCTTAGAAAATAAAAACAAAACTACGATGGATGCAGCTTTTTTCTCTCTTTTTTTTCAATCACAGAACGAACAATCTCAAAATAGTCATAGAATATCAGTTACAGAACAATAAATTGCAGAAATAAAAAAATTACAAGCAAGCCGCAGCAGCACCTGCACAAAAATCTTTACAAGCAATTTTTTTTAAAGCAGCAGCAGCAAGCCCTGTAGAGGTTAGAAAATTCTCACCTAGATCGGCAGTCCGTCCAGTGCAACTGAGTTGCGCTAGCGCGTTCACACCCCACTTGGTGTGCAACCGCTCCAACAATTTGACTTCTGCAATTTGCTTGACTTTGCTCGCTGAATTTCTTTGTTTGTTGATTGAATTCTGTCCTTTCGCTTTTTGTTGGCCTTTTTTTGTTTTGTTTTTTTTAAGAGAAGGAGAGAAAAGAAACATACAAAAATAAAAAATAAAAAAAATAAATCGGAAGGAAGAAATAAAATGAAAACTAAACAAACAAAATGACTAGTCTAAAAATAAAATAAAAAGGAAGACTAACTTCAACTAAAAAAACCTAATCTAAACTTAAACACAAATTAGATTGCGATTGGAACTAAACAAAAACAAATTTTACTCTAAAACAAAATCCGTCGCTCACTCAAGCAATTAAAACATGTCTTGCAGTCCACCGTGTCAAATTCAATCCGCTAGGCCTAGAATACGAAACACAAAATGCACTGATCAAACCACACTTCTGGTTAAAGAAAACTCAAAACAAAAGTTTCCAAATTCAAAATACCCTACCGCCTAATTACACGCAAGCCAAATCAAAATACAGAAGTTTCTAGTGGTTTCACGCGTTCACCAAACAAAGACGCCACCACCTTTTTTTTCTTCTATAAAATATACCACAATTACAACAACTGATCAAACCAAAACAGTGGATTTGAACAACTAAGAACTAACTTCTTCTTTTTTCCTTTTTTTTTGGGCGTGAATGGGAAGGTTCGGTTGCTTGCAGTGGTTTGGGTAGATGAAGGAAGGTCTGACGTGAAAATGGCTTGAACGTTTGAACAGTTTGGGGTATGGTGACTATGAGGTGAGGGAAGGTTTGTGGCAGCTTTGACAGAGGAAGATGAGGACTGGGTGGTTTTGAAGTGCTAGAGGCGGCTGTTGTTGATGGAAAGAGGAGGTGGAAGATGGATTTGTTGTGGAGTTTGGTATGGCTTGGTGAGGAAAAGGATGTAGATGTTTGAAGAAGGTTTGTGTGTAGACTTTTGTTGGTATTGAATTGTGGAAGAAGGTGAGGGTTATGGAGACGGACAACATGGTGAATAAATAAGACAGAGGGAGAGAAGAATATTAAAGAGGGAGGACAAGAAAAGGAAAGCAATATTTTTTTATTTGTAAAGAAAGGAAAGATTTTTGGATAAAAGTTGGAAAGAAATCAAAGAAAGGATATAAATAAAAGAGAAAAAATGGGAAGATTTTTATTATTTGTAAGAATTGAAAATAATAGAAAGGGAAAAGAAATAAATGAGATGAAGGTGGAAGGAAATTAATGAAATGAAACAGGAAAGAATTAAAAAACACAAGGCAAGTGTTTTTTTTTTTTTTTTTGGAAGAACGAAATATGACAACCACAAACACAAACACACACAAAATAAAAAACGAACAAAATGAACAAAGCAAACACAATTTATTTTTTTAAGGAATAACAAACAAACAAAAATGGACAAACAAAACATACACAAATGCAGTTGAAACAAGATCAAATAAAACAAGCACACAAATGCGCAGATTTTTTTTTTAATGAACAAACTAGAAAAGTAATTCAAAGAATAAAACTAAAATTATTTTTTTTTCCCGGCAATGGCGCCTAAAACTTTTTTGACAAACGGCGTTTCTATGGAATTAGAAAACCGTTGACAAAATATCGTAATAATAACCGCAAGTGCACGGCGTACAATCGTAGTACGTGGCGAATACGGGTCGATCCGCAGGGAAAGAACATATTCTAATCTTACTCAATCAAATTAAACCAAAAGCTAGTGAACTTGTTAACTATAAACTAAAAGAAAACTAACAATGTTAAAATGAATACAAATATGAGACTAGGAGACAATTTAGGAGTAGATTCACTATCAACATTAATCTAGTTAACATAAAAAATGGTTCTAACTCTTTTTAATAACTAGCACATTAAGTGTTGTATTCATACAAGCATGATTTATATGCTAGAAAATTCAATCTACATAAATCATCAATTTTCATTACAAACTTAAAGCCCTAATTATCACATAGAAAATAATAGTTCTAATAAAAATGAAATATTATGAGTATGTTCTATATGTTAATATTCACTAACTACATAGAACATCAAGGATGGTTTCACTTTTAATGTCACTACTTTTTCTAAAATGAATTAGATTGTGATAAAGTATGATTCTATTAATGATATGAGTATAACACATTTGGGAATATTCAACCAACATGTGCTATCAATTTTCACTATATAAAATCTTTACTTTATCGATATCCAATTTTAGATTAAGCTCAAATAAGAGAGTTAGAAATATGACATTCTTTTGTTAATTATTCATGAATCATGAGAGCTTCGCGGCCCCTAAATTGAAGGGGTTTTGCTAGTAATAATGGATTCAATGATAACATAAAGATATTTCATTATAAAAGAGAACAAAATAAAGAGCAAATAAAGATATAAATCTATTCTACTTGTAGAAGATAAAATAACATGTAAATGAAAAACAAAAAATTAATATTGCATTAAAGCGACAGATTACAAAAAAGAAATGGCTAAGAAGCCATGGCAGAAAAATAGAGGTTTTGTTTTCGACCTCTCTCTAAACTAAAAATCCAAGATGATCTTTACATTATCATACATGGGTTATTTATACATGAGGGAAAACCCTAGACTATCTTTTTGCATGCTACTCAGAATGCCTCCGCTTTAAGCTGCATTTTGTCTTTTAGCAATAGTGATTCACGAAGCCATAATTTTGTGTCTCCATTAAAGAAGGAAGGAGAGCGAATGGGGTCCTCCATTAATTCTCTGTTTAAACTGATTTCCTCTCCATTGATTTATTTCCCTTTCATCAATTTTTTTGGCAAGGCATTGATTTCCTCCTTTTGAATTGATTCCCTCTCCATTGATTTCTTTCCATTTTTTTTCCTTTGTATGCATATATATCTTTATGAAGTCATTTTCTACATGCATCCAATTTCTGTAAAAATATGAAAATATCCAAGTAAACATTCTCAAAATAATATAAGCACAAAAATGATCATTTAACCCAATATGATGATAAATGCATGATGTTTTGAAATCAATTCAATTATTATTTAAACAAGATAAAATACCCATATATGACATTTATTAGTACTAAACGAGAATAAATATGTGAATATAAATGTGTATTTTTACGTGCACATCATTATTTCTTAAATAAATTACTTTTAACATATCCACCATTACGACTAATATCATCCTTCGATAATCCTAAAGTCATTCAAGTTGGGGTATTTTAATTACCTCTCAGACCTTGATCAACAACGTTCTTATCTTAAGATAGCTATCAGTTGTAACCCAAATCGATATTCATTTCCAATATCAAAACAAATCCTATTTTAATTATCTTGATGACAACTCATATCTCAATTAATAAAGCGAATTCTAGCATGCATATATATTATTCAAGCCTAATTTCTTTAATTCAAATTTGGATTTTCGTTCGATTACCCTTTCAAATCTTCATTAGTTAGGAAAAACATCTTATTAACACTAAGAAAATCACTCAACTCAACAATCTCTAGTTAGGTTCTAATTCTTATCTCGACTTATTATCAATCCATATTATTCCACTTCTAATTCGTTCAACCCTTTTCCACTTTGAAAATCTCGTTCAATTCCATTATTAAGTAACGTTAATTTAAACTTAATGTTTTAGCCTTACACTCCCTTTTATAAACATCGTTTATAAAACTTTGGTTTAATATGCACCCTTTTTAATCGGCTTCCTTCTTCTTAATTCAAACATTTATTTTAAGCTATCCTATCGGCTTAAAAATCCCTTTTATAACTTAGTTATAAAACTCAGTTTAAGTATAAAACTGTTCATCAATTCATTTTAAAAAAAATCCGATTATATTTCAATATCCATTTGGATTACTTATCTTAATGAATCTCATTACGAATTCGATCACTTAAATTATTAAAATAATGATTTTGCATTATCTATAATTATGTAGGAACAGTTACTTTTTAATTAACCAAAACAAACCGTAAACTTCTTTTCAAAATCTTATTAAATTTAAAGCAATATTTATTAATCTATTTCATTAGATTAAACAACAAACTAATTTAATCAATTCAAAAACATGGTTATCTCGTTAACCAATTCTATTTAATCATTATTTTAAATTAATTAATGACATAGTTGCTTTAAATAAATCTCATTTAATTGTTTCTTGAAAAAATTAATTCAACTCTTAACTATTGCACTAGTTTCGGCTCGTCTCCTTACAAACCTCATTAACGTAAGACTTTGATTTATAAACTATTTAAAAATACTTAAACTTATAAAATGAATAATAAACCTTAATTTCCTTTATTGAACTTTTATTTAAATATATATATTTAAAAATCTATCTTCGGTTACAGAATAAATTTCATAACTTTATTACCGTCGATTCAACCGATGGTAAATCAATATTTGTAACACCATTTATTTTTAGGCCAACTGCTGCCAATTACCTAACCAATATTGTTTATTGGTTAAAACAAAACAAACGTTGGATTTAGAATTTCAATGATCAGTAATCAAGTCAATTACCCAATTATATCAGTTAAATAGTTCATATAATCGTAATATGAAAATAAACAATAAATGTGAGGAATCCAGTTGGATCCCTCCAACTTGTTTCCCTACATCCAAATACGTTATTTCAACAATATCATTTTATCTCAATAAACAGATATAATATTCAACCATCAAACAGTAATCCAAACATCTATCAACCAATCAATAATCATAGCACACAAATGTTTAAAACCCAACTTATATAGAATATAAGTGGGATAAAAACTGAGTGAGTTGAACTCACCTTGGTTTCATCTGTCGCTGAAACGGTTTGTTTTAATTAAATTAAACAATTGTCTAATTTAATTAAATCTACCAGCTGTTTCCACCTCTATCGAAACCAGCTCCATAATATTACGTCCGTCGATATGGATCAGACATCACTTGTTTTTATCCAATTCCGTCACTACACGACCAACATATAAATTTAATACTGTACCCACTATTTAATATATATATAATACCTTTAATTATATATTAACCTAAAATTTAAATTACGTTTTAAGATCAGATTAGGCATGCTACTAAACTCCATTGGGCATATCGTCATGTGTATACTTAATAATAACCTTACGTATATTTACCGTTTGGCACGCTAAGCTTATTCAGGCACAATATATAGAAGGGATTCGGTACACGTGAACTACCAGGCACGTTATAAACGATTAAAGTGATCTTTCTAATAACCTATATATATAAAAAAAATAAAAGCTAAACACCATCAGGCATATATAACCGCGATTAGGAAAATATATGTCTATTAGGCAAAATTCATTATAGGTCACGTTATGTCATCGTTGTACAACACTTACGTTAGGCATTCTTAACAATGTATTAGGCATGATATAGTTTATTTACGCATAAAATAATTCTTTCAGTTAACCTCTAAAACATTCTAACTTTTTATACATATGTATTACCAACTAAATCTTACTTACTTTATTAATATGGCGATTAGGAATTAATAATCGTTATTAGTCATAAACGCTATTTACTGTTCATATTCTCTGTTTCCGTTACCTACAAGTTTTGTACACCATTATATATTTTGTGTTAATAATATACATGACTGAAGCTTCGAAGAGAAGGCTACCTGAAACTGATTTTCCAAGATGTGTAGATACAGTGACAGCTTAGAATAGAATAGGTGCAAGTAGGCACATGTGCAATTGTAAATAAAAGAAGCAGTCTTCCAAAGCAGAATATATAGAAGAAGAAATATAACCAATGCAATAAATCCAAGCAATATACTATAAAAATAAATATGTGATGGGATCATTATTAGTTATATAGAAGGGAGAGATATTGCAAATACTGACAGAAGGAAAGTCAGACAGAAAACATGTGCATCGAAGATGATAACATGTACAATTATTTAATCATGATGGGTAGGCTTAGGCTTGCATATTGTATTTGCCTTTCCCATGCCAGTATATTTCTTTTCATGTACGTACAACTCGAAATTTTGGTCTGGATGTGGACTAAAGTTGGTGCGGCTACACTTTTAGGGTAGGTGTTACTTAAGAGTTAAGTCCATATAGGCCAATAATTATTCTACCTTAAGAACAAATGACATGAAATAGGAAAAATACGACGTACAAATGATAATGCATTTAAGAACTACTTAAACTATGTGTTGATTATATTGCACACTAAAATCTGTGGAAAGGTATGTTATGTATAAAGTTGGGAACATAGTTGATCCACAGAGTTTCAGTGATGGAGTTGATTTTTACATGGTTACCACTGTATCACATTTATCATTAATTATACTCACTGCTAAAATATCAACTTTAGGTTCAACGAAAATAAATAAGCCACAATGTCTCGACGTTCCGGTTCCAACAAAATAAATTTTGCTGAAAACTGACTTTGTTTGCACAACGCCGTCATTTTAATTTATCGGTTCATCCTTAAATTTCACGCACCGGTAAAAAAACTCCGATTGGCTCCTAACTGAAAATATAGCAATAACTAGTTGCACGTATCCCAGTAAAACTTGTTTCGTAGAAGATAGAAGTCATCTGAAAAGAAAACATTTTTAATGCCCATATACTATATTGACAAATTTTCCCATGTGCGAAGCACGGACCTCATCATAAGGTAAGCACCGCATTGATTTAACGCTCTGTTCCAAATGATTATTTAATTTCATCATTAATTGTCGTTAAGCCTTTCATATTCATATCGTTATACCTGGATTTCAAATCATAATTTACGAAATACCACGACATTTTACGAGTTCGAATTATATAAATATACGTTCAATCTTATAACGAATTATATATATTATAAATCCTGAATTAATATTTAAAATAAATCTAAATATTTAACTAGCAAAACTAAGGGATGCTACAATTCAGCTCCCTATAGTCCACGCACCATCTAAGCGACCCGTTAGCCTTTGTAGCAAAAACAACAGGAGCACCCCACTCCGAGATACTTCTCCTTATGAAACCTTTCTCAAGCACCTCTTTCACTTGTTTACTAAGCTCCCTTCTTTCTCTTGGAGCCATGTGGCACACAAGCAATGCAACTAGCTTTGCATTGTCCACCAAATATATATGGAAATCTATCTCGCGTTTTGGAGGTAAGCCCCTAACCTCTTCAAAGACATCTGCATACTCACAGACTACTCGAACAGATCGCAAATCATCAATAGATTCTATGTAGCTAAGCATAACAGAACCCTTAGGATCGCATGAGATATCGAGAGTATTACCCAAACTAGTCAACAGTCTAACTACCCTCTTTTCACAGTCGAGAATGGCACCATACCAGGCTAGCCAATCCATTCCTAGAATCAACCCATAGCCTGTGAAGCCAAGCACATAAATGTTGCATTCAAACTCAATGCCATACACATATATTCTCAAATCCCGACATAACATAGAAAGATGAGCCGTACCCCTAATAGGATTTGAGAAAACAACGGGATCCATTACTATACTAGTATCTAGGTGCAGAGAATCAGCATCAGAAGCAGATATAAACGAATGTGAAGCGCCGGAATCAAACAAAGTACATACAGGATGATCGAAAAGGAAAATCAAACTTTCAATAGAAATGTTTCTACCTCTCTCTTGTCTAGGTGCCATGAGAGCATGAACCTGCCCTCTAGAAGTAGATCCTGTCGTCTGTCCTTGCCCTTGTCCTTGCATCCTTGGGCAGTCTTTAATCATAAGTCATGCCTCACCACACTGGAAGCAACCCGTCTTCTTCTTCTTCCTACAGTCCTTCTTCAGATGGTCAGGTATTCCACAATTGTGACACTTCCTTTTCTCTAAACCCTTATTATCCTTGCCGCCCTTCTTTTGTTGTTGTTGTGCCTTCTTTGGATCCCCTTTCTTATCCTGTGCCTTATCTACATTAGCACCTTTCTCCCCTTCATGTATCAACGTTATATCAACAAGATTCTCAGAAGTATCACCCATAGGAATGTGGGACATAGCTAACCCGTGTAAAGGTTCATTCAGACCCTTGGCAAATCTCAAGGCCTTCTTGTGCATTGTATTAACTAATTCCATACCAAATCTTGCTAACTAGTTAAACTTGTTAACGTACCCCTTCACAGACAAACTCCCTTGTTTCAAAGCCAAGAACCTCTCAATGTATAAACTCTCCTCTGCTTGTGAAAGAAATTTCAACTCGATCCGTTGCCTAAAATCCATTCACGTATCCACTGCACGTCCTTCATTGGTTACTTCCCAACAAAAGGAAGCTTCATCCTTCATTAACCAAGCAGCTAGCTGAACTTTCCTTCCCTCGTCTATCTCAAAGATACCAAACAAATCCTCCACTTCCTTGAGCCAATTCCGAGCCTCAAAAAATGTCTTAGTTCCATAAAACGTTTTTCCGCCCATCGCATGGAAGTCTTTGCATATCTTGGAAAAATCGTCTACATGGGAAGGTGGAGGAGCGGCTGCAGCTGGGGGAGGAGGAATGTCTATTGGGCCTGCGGCAGTAGCCCTAGCCTCCAGATACCTTCTAAACCAGCCTAGTATCTGTACTCCCTCGGGTATAACGGATTCCCCAGACATGATGAAAGGAAAAGGAAGAGATTCAAAACAGAGAATCGAAAGATATATATATGGCTTTTGGGATTATGTTTTTCATAATAAACTTTCTCTTGAAAATACCCACTTTAAAACATGTTTTTGAAAATACTTCTTTCTAAAAATGCTTTCGAAAACGGTTTTCAAATTTTTTATCTGTTCTGGTAAACTTCAGCTTTGATACCACATGTAACACACCACGTCCATTAATGTCACTCACTAAGGGAATGCATTAACTTTCATGGAGTATTATAAGAGTATAGAACAGAATATCACAAGACAGATACATAAAATGGTACTTGAGAAAATTCAAAATTTATTCATTGCATCGGAAAATAAAAACACGTCTGGTTGCAACATCAAAACCATATACTAAAGCCAAGTAAACAAATATCCATCTTGTACAAAATTATTATCAGAGTACATAAAAGTAAAACCATAATCCCACTCCAAATAGCCATAATGGAAAAGAGATAAAGTTGAACATTACTTTCAACACTTCCAAGCACTTCAAGAAGAAAGGAATCCAAGTCAAGCTTCACTAATCCCACCCTGAGGACCTGGGGGGAAGAAAGAAAAGGGGCGAAACAAAAAGGGGTTAGACATAAGTCTGGCGCGTCTAGTGACTTTAACAATATAATCATAAAGTAATAGAATAAGAACATAAACTGGATATAAGAGATGACTATAACATAAGCAGATATGAAAAGGTAAGCAAGATAGAATATCGACTGCACTCCTAGCCACTATAAGATATGCTATGCACCTTACCACATACTAGTTACATACTAAAAGATGATCTCTCTCTACTAATCATAATAATGGTAGCTTCATGTACTCCTAGCTACTCTCGTAAGTGCCCACTTGCTCCTACCACCACTAGTTGTACCCACTACACTCCCCATTTGATCGGCTCCCTAACCTCGTAGATACCTGTGTTGGTCCCATAATAGGGTGTATCACTCCCTAAGGTGGCAACCCCGATACTACTGAAATGCACAGCTTATACCTACAAGATGCAACAGCGTCTTACCTACCAGCTCGGACCCACACATGCACATGACTTCAATGGACTTGCACTACCATTGCTAACTCTTTATTGACCTCTTACAATCAACCCCAGTAAGCGTGTCCCTATCCTCGACCTAGTTCGAGCTCATATAGATACTAAAATGGGTTACTGGTTGAAAAGGGTCCACCCACTTGACACAGGCTTTCCTCTTAAGCTTGGTCCCCACTAGGAATTCACACTTAACCCATTTTTATCCCTATGTCTTATCACATGTCTCATCTTGGATAAGTTCTTTAATTATGTTTCACATGCTACCCATGTTACCCACTTAACCCTTTATTATCCCCATGTATAATCACATTCTTATCTTGGTTAAGTGTTCATTAATTCATTATAACTATAATCTTGCAAGACCTCCCACATTAGATGATCATTTTGCGATTGCTGGATTTGCCGGGTGGTTCCGGGCAGGCTTATACCGCAATCCAAATCTAACCTCGTGTCTTTGCATTATTACGCATCTAGTTTCTGCCTTTGACCTCTCACATTAGATTACCAAATTGTGGTTGCTGGATATGCCGACAGTTCCGGGCAGGCTTATACCGCAATCCGAATCTAACCTCGTGTCTTAGGCGTTCATTATCACTTTCTTGATTCAAGTCCCAATTTCAAATCTTTGGATTACAATATATTCCAATTACCCATAATTTCCAATCTAAATTAAGTTTATAATCTCATGTGCCAAACTATGCCCAAGCCCATTTTCACAGTTATTAACATTTTATCTCAAATCTCATGTATACAAGTCATACTCAATTATGCCCAAACAAATTTTCCGTATTCATCAACAATTTATGCCAAATTTCATTTCATTGCATATTACCCAAAAATTTCTCAATCGTTCCAACATTATTCGTACGTAAATATCAACGCAACATGTTAGGCTCGACGTTGGCCTAATCTCATAAACAAAAAGGGAAAGAAAAAGGAAAAGAAGATGGGAAGAGAATCTAAATATCAAAACTGGCACAAACATAAGAACAAGCATATGAAATATAAACAGGCATATAACGATAAAATGGATCAGAAAGGCATATGACAGATTTATAGGTATGAATCTGAAAGATAATGATTTACAAGCTTGATAAGATTCATTTCAGTCATAGGCATATAGATTAGATCCAGTCTACAATCCTATCACAATTACTTTTAATTCAATTATATGTGAAAGTGACATAGACTCACGGCAATAGGATTCTTAGAAAAGAGAATTAAGCGTTGTTGTAGTAAATATTGTAACAACCCGAATTTTTATAACATGTTAATACAAGAATCAAGGCAGAATTAAATTTTAAAATAAGAATCAAGGGAAATGGGATACGCCATTGCGTTCGTCTCGAAATTTTACATGAAATAGAGTCCGAGTATTCGAAAATCGGAGTCCGTATGACCAAGATATGGCCAAAACAAGATTCAGCAGACATTCTGGCAGACTGGACCCTGGTCGACTGCAGTGTCGACTGCATAGTCGACCTGCCCCCCCCCCCCCCCCCCAGGTCGACTGTAGTGTCGACCTCCCCCCTATACAGGTCGACCTGGTGTGGTCCAGAACCTATTTTTGAGGCCCGGGACGAGTTTTGATGGTCCGGATGGGTTTTAGGGTTAATCCGATGGCTGAAATGAATTGCTACACCTATAAAATAACACCTAGACCTAGCCTAACTCACACAAATTCATATGACACCAAAATGCTGCTAAAATCCCTCTTGAGCCATGGCCGCTGCCTCCAAATTAAAGCTTAAGCGTCCAAAATTGATTCAAAACAAAGATCAATGCTTCTACAACAAATTCAAGAGAATAGATCAATGACGCTGAAACTTTCTATGACAATTTGAGTTCTTCATTTGCTAGCCATGCTCTGTAAGTTCTAGTTGCTTTCCGATTTAATTATTTAATTATAATGTGGCCATGAATTAAAGTGGAATTGGATTAAGTATGTTTATCGATCCAGATCTATTCTTGTTTCTTCTTGGATCTTGGAAACTTTTCTATTTTCACTCTCATGTCTAGTTCATGATCTATTAAGCCTGTTGTAATCTTAGTATGCCTGTGATGATGTTTTCTCTCCGATCTTATTTTGGTGCAAAATTCTACCTTTCCCCTATTTGTTTTCTTTTGATGAACCTTGGTCAATTTCGGACCTAGGCCTAAACTGCGATTTGCGTGCGATTGAATACGGGGGAAATATTGGGATATTGCCTTGTTGGATATATGTGTTTGGTAGAATCGAAGGCATAATATGAAAACTGGATACTTGGGTATCATTGCCATTAACATGAAATTTGAATTTGGGTATTATCATTATAATTAAAGTTTTGCTAGCTTGGGTAAATTGGGGTAAACATGGAATACATGTAGTTGGTATGAAACTTGACCTATGTAAAATATGGCAAGAATATTGATACATATATTTAGCTAAAAATTGATCTATGTGAATTGGGCATAGCTTTGTAAACATGTAAACTATGAATCTTGATATATGTATAAAAAGGCATGAAACTTGGTATATATGTAAATTGTCTAAGATTAGGCATATATAAATTTGGCATACATGTAAACAGGCATGAATTGAACATATGTAAATTTGGTATGAATTGGGCATATGTAAAACTGACATGTAACCTAGAACTTGGGCATATGTTAATTATGTGAAATTTGTAGTTGAAACACATATGATAATTTATGTCTTGAAAAAGGGCTAATATGAACACGCCTAAGTGGGTTTTGGGTAGTTGGCATGTAATAGCCTTAAAGGAGGGATAAATATAAATTGAGA
>JASFAX010000137.1:20000-22500 GCA_030737875.1 Allium sativum
TTGGATTTCGACGTGTGCGCATCGGGCTTGGCACGCCTTGGATTTGTCAAAGTACCAGATTTGGCACTCAAAAAATAGTGAAAAACACGGTGAAACAATGGATTTTCACGTGTGCGCATCGGGCTCGGCACGGCTTGGTTTTGGCAAAGTACCAGGTTTGGCAAAGTACCAGATTCGGCACTTTGCAAAGTACCAGATTTGGCACTCAAAAAAGGCTTAAAAACATGGTGAAACATTGAATTTTTACGTGTGCTCATCGGGCTTGGCACGCCTTGGATTTGGCAAAGTACCAGATTTGGCACTTGGCAAAGTACCAGGCTTGCCAAAGTACCAGGCTGAAAAACACGGTGAAACATCGAATTTTCGCGTGTGCTAATCGGGCTCGGCACGCCTTGGATTTGGCAAAGTACCAAATTTGCCAAAGTACCAGATTTGGCACTCAAAAAATAGTGAAAAACACGGTGAAACATTGGATTTTCACGTGTGCGCATCGGGCTCGGCACGGCTTGGTTTTGGCAAAGTACCAGGTTTGGCAAAGTACCAGATTCGACACTTTGCAAAGTACCAGATTTGGCACTCAAAAAAGGCTTAAAAACATGGTGAAACATTGAATTTTTACGTGTGCTCATCGGGCTTGGCACGCCTTGGATTTGGCAAAGTACCAGATTTGGCACTTGGCAAAGTACCAGAGGTTTGCCAAAGTACCAGGCTGAAAAACACGGTGAAACATCGAATTTTCGCGTGTGCTAATCGGGCTCGGCACGCCTTGGATTTGGCAAAGTACCAAATTTGCCAAAGTACCAGATTTTGGCACTCAAAAAAGACTGAAAAACATGGTAAAACATTGGATTTTCACGTGTGCGCATCGGGCTCGGCACGGCTTGGTTTTGGCAAAGTACCAGGTTTGGCAAAGTACCAGATTTGGCACTTTGCAAAGTACCAGATTTGGCACTCAAAAAGGGCTTAAAAACACGGTGAAACATTGAATTTTCACGTGTGCTAATCGGGCTGGGCTCCGCACGCCTTGGATTTGGCAAAGTACCAGATTTGGCACTTGGCAAAGTACCAGGTTTGCCAAAGTACCAGGCTGAAAAACACGGTGAAACATTGAATTTTCACGTGTGCTAATCGGGCTCCGCACGATTTGGCACTTGGCAAAGTACCAGATTTGGCACTTGGCAAAGTACCAGGTTTGCCAAAGTACCAGGCTGAAAAACACGGTGAAACATTGAATTTTCACGTGTGCGCATCGGGCTTGGCACGCCTTGGATTTGGCAAAGTACCAGATTTGCCAAAGTACCAGATTTGCCAAAGTACCAGATTTTGGCACTCAAAAAGGGCTTAAAAACACGGTGAAACATTGATTTTTCACGTGTGCTAATCGGGCTCCGCACGCCTTGGATTTGGCAAAGTACCAGATTTGGCACTTGGCAAAGTACCAGGTTTGCCAAAGTAGCAAGCTGAAAAACACGGTGAAACATTGAATTTTCACGTGTGCTAATCGGGCTTGGCACGCCTTGGATTTGGCAAAGTACCAGATTTGCCATTTGGCAAAGTACCAGGTTTGCCAAAGTACCAGGCTAAAAAAACACGGTGAAACATCGAATTTTCGCGTGTGCTAATCGGGCTCCGCACGCCTTGGATTTGGCAAAGTACCACATTTGCCAAAGTACCAGATTTGGCACTCAAAAAATGGTGAAAAACACGGTGAAACGTTAGATTTTCACGTGTGCGCATCGGGCTTGGCACAGCTTGGATTTGGCAAAGTACCAGATTTGGCACTTGGCAAAGTACCAGGTTTGCCAAAGTACCAGGCTGAAAAACACGGTGAAACATTGAATTTTCACGTGTGCGCATCGGGCTTGGCACGCCTTGGATTTGGCAAAGTACCAGATTTGCCAAAGTACCAGATTTGGCACTTGGCAAAGTGCCAGATTCGGAAAACACATGCGGATCACTCAAAAACCCAGTGACTACATGGTAAAACCACAAAAAAAAATGTGGTCGGATTTACCTACGTAGCAGAGACACTTTGGACTACCGGGGTCATATTAGGCTAAATTCCATATATTCCTATATTGGGGGGGGAGGGTGAGGAGGAGGAGGAAGGGGGAAGGATCGACCAAAATGGATCAGGCAAAACGCAAGCTGAAACATTGGTCGATCAACAAATTTTTTTTGTGTGGATTTTTCGGAGAAATTTTTTTTTTTTTTTAAATATTTAAAAATATTAATTTTTAAATATTTAAAAAAAAAAAATTTAAAAAAAAAATTTTTTGAAAATGTTTTCGATGGAAGTGCCCTCCCCAAATTTTTTAAAAATATTTTTAAAATTATTTTTGTTGCGATCTCGGAAAAGTTTGGTTTTGGTTGGATTTCACCTGTTTTTCCGAAAACTGGCCAAATCTAGCTAGAACCATGCTGAAATGTGGGCAATTACAGGAAAGCTTGGTTTTGGCTGGATTTTTCCGGTTTTTTCGAAAATAGGACGTATCAAGCG
>JASFAX010000137.1:52500-55000 GCA_030737875.1 Allium sativum
GGCTTGGCACGTCTTGGATTTGGCAAATTACCAGATTTACCGAAGTACAAGATTTGGCAAAGTACCAGGTTTGGCACTCAAAAAAGGCTTGAAAACACGGTGAAACATTGGATTTTCACGTGTGCTCATCGGGCTTGGCACGACTTGGATTTGGCGAATTACCAGATTTAGCACTTGACAAAGTACCAGGTTTGACAAAGTACAAGGCTGAAAAACACGGTGAAACATTGGATTTCGACGTGTGCGCATCGGGCTTGGCACGCCTTGGATTTGTCAAAGTACCAGATTTGGCACTCAAAAAATAGTGAAAAACACGGTGAAACAATGGATTTTCACGTGTGCGCATCGGGCTCGGCACGGCTTGGTTTTGGCAAAGTACCAGGTTTGGCAAAGTACCAGATTCGGCACTTTGCAAAGTACCAGATTTGGCACTCAAAAAAGGCTTAAAAACATGGTGAAACATTGAATTTTTACGTGTGCTCATCGGGCTTGGCACGCCTTGGATTTGGCAAAGTACCAGATTTGGCACTTGGCAAAGTACCAGGCTTGCCAAAGTACCAGGCTGAAAAACACGGTGAAACATCGAATTTTCGCGTGTGCTAATCGGGCTCGGCACGCCTTGGATTTGGCAAAGTACCAAATTTGCCAAAGTACCAGATTTGGCACTCAAAAAATAGTGAAAAACACGGTGAAACATTGGATTTTCACGTGTGCGCATCGGGCTCGGCACGGCTTGGTTTTGGCAAAGTACCAGGTTTGGCAAAGTACCAGATTCGACACTTTGCAAAGTACCAGATTTGGCACTCAAAAAAGGCTTAAAAACATGGTGAAACATTGAATTTTTACGTGTGCTCATCGGGCTTGGCACGCCTTGGATTTGGCAAAGTACCAGATTTGGCACTTGGCAAAGTACCAGGTTTGCCAAAGTACCAGGCTGAAAAACACGGTGAAACATCGAATTTTCGCGTGTGCTAATCGGGCTCGGCACGCCTTGGATTTGGCAAAGTACCAAATTTGCCAAAGTACCAGATTTTGGCACTCAAAAAAGACTGAAAAACATGGTAAAACATTGGATTTTCACGTGTGCGCATCGGGCTCGGCACGGCTTGGTTTTGGCAAAGTACCAGGTTTGGCAAAGTACCAGATTTGGCACTTTGCAAAGTACCAGATTTGGCACTCAAAAAGGGCTTAAAAACACGGTGAAACATTGAATTTTCACGTGTGCTAATCGGGCTCCGCACGCCTTGGATTTGGCAAAGTACCAGATTTGGCACTTGGCAAAGTACCAGGTTTGCCAAAGTACCAGGCTGAAAAACACGGTGAAACATTGAATTTTCACGTGTGCTAATCGGGCTCCGCACGATTTGGCACTTGGCAAAGTACCAGATTTGGCACTTGGCAAAGTACCAGGTTTGCCAAAGTACCAGGCTGAAAAACACGGTGAAACATTGAATTTTCACGTGTGCGCATCGGGCTTGGCACGCCTTGGATTTGGCAAAGTACCAGATTTGCCAAAGTACCAGATTTGCCAAAGTACCAGATTTTGGCACTCAAAAAGGGCTTAAAAACACGGTGAAACATTGATTTTTCACGTGTGCTAATCGGGCTCCGCACGCCTTGGATTTGGCAAAGTACCAGATTTGGCACTTGGCAAAGTACCAGGTTTGCCAAAGTAGCAAGCTGAAAAACACGGTGAAACATTGAATTTTCACGTGTGCTAATCGGGCTTGGCACGCCTTGGATTTGGCAAAGTACCAGATTTGCCATTTGGCAAAGTACCAGGTTTGCCAAAGTACCAGGCTAAAAAACACGGTGAAACATCGAATTTTCGCGTGTGCTAATCGGGCTCCGCACGCCTTGGATTTGGCAAAGTACCACATTTGCCAAAGTACCAGATTTGGCACTCAAAAAATGGTGAAAAACACGGTGAAACGTTAGATTTTCACGTGTGCGCATCGGGCTTGGCACAGCTTGGATTTGGCAAAGTACCAGATTTGGCACTTGGCAAAGTACCAGGTTTGCCAAAGTACCAGGCTGAAAAACACGGTGAAACATTGAATTTTCACGTGTGCGCATCGGGCTTGGCACGCCTTGGATTTGGCAAAGTACCAGATTTGCCAAAGTACCAGATTTGGCACTTGGCAAAGTGCCAGATTCGGAAAACACATGCGGATCACTCAAAAACCCAGTGACTACATGGTAAAACCACAAAAAAAAATGTGGTCGGATTTACCTACGTAGCAGAGACACTTTGGACTACCGGGGTCATATTAGGCTAAATTCCATATATTCCTATATTGGGGGGGGAGGGTGAGGAGGAGGAGGAAGGGGAAGGATCGACCAAAATGGATCAGGCAAAACGCAAGCTGAAACATTGGTCGATCAACAAATTTTTTTTGTGTGGATTTTTCGGAGAAATTTTTTTTTTTTTTAAATATTTAAAAATATTAATTTTTAAATATTTAAAAAAAAAAAATTTAAAAAAAAAATTTTTTGAAAA
>JASFAX010000137.1:75000-77500 GCA_030737875.1 Allium sativum
GTGAAAAACACGGTGAAACATTGGATTTTCACGTGTGCGATCGGGCTCGGCACGGCTTGGTTTTGGCAAAGTACCAGGTTTGGCAAAGTACCAGATTCGACACTTTGCAAAGTACCAGATTTGGCACTCAAAAAAGGCTTAAAAACATGGTGAAACATTGAATTTTTACGTGTGCTCATCGGGCTTGGCACGCCTTGGATTTGGCAAAGTACCAGATTTGGCACTTGGCAAAGTACCAGGTTTGCCAAAGTACCAGGCTGAAAAACACGGTGAAACATCGAATTTTCGCGTGTGCTAATCGGGCTCGGCACGCCTTGGATTTGGCAAAGTACCAAATTTGCCAAAGTACCAGATTTTGGCACTCAAAAAAGACTGAAAAACATGGTAAAACATTGGATTTTCACGTGTGCGCATCGGGCTCGGCACGGCTTGGTTTTGGCAAAGTACCAGGTTTGGCAAAGTACCAGATTTGGCACTTTGCAAAGTACCAGATTTGGCACTCAAAAAGGGCTTAAAAACACGGTGAAACATTGAATTTTCACGTGTGCTAATCGGGCTCCGCACGCCTTGGATTTGGCAAAGTACCAGATTTGGCACTTGGCAAAGTACCAGGTTTGCCAAAGTACCAGGCTGAAAAACACGGTGAAACATTGAATTTTCACGTGTGCTAATCGGGCTCCGCACGATTTGGCACTTGGCAAAGTACCAGATTTGGCACTTGGCAAAGTACCAGGTTTGCCAAAGTACCAGGCTGAAAAACACGGTGAAACATTGAATTTTCACGTGTGCGCATCGGGCTTGGCACGCCTTGGATTTGGCAAAGTACCAGATTTGCCAAAGTACCAGATTTGCCAAAGTACCAGATTTTGGCACTCAAAAAGGGCTTAAAAACACGGTGAAACATTGATTTTTCACGTGTGCTAATCGGGCTCCGCACGCCTTGGATTTGGCAAAGTACCAGATTTGGCACTTGGCAAAGTACCAGGTTTGCCAAAGTAGCAAGCTGAAAAACACGGTGAAACATTGAATTTTCACGTGTGCTAATCGGGCTTGGCACGCCTTGGATTTGGCAAAGTACCAGATTTGCCATTTGGCAAAGTACCAGGTTTGCCAAAGTACCAGGCTAAAAAACACGGTGAAACATCGAATTTTCGCGTGTGCTAATCGGGCTCCGCACGCCTTGGATTTGGCAAAGTACCACATTTGCCAAAGTACCAGATTTGGCACTCAAAAAATGGTGAAAAACACGGTGAAACGTTAGATTTTCACGTGTGCGCATCGGGCTTGGCACAGCTTGGATTTGGCAAAGTACCAGATTTGGCACTTGGCAAAGTACCAGGTTTGCCAAAGTACCAGGCTGAAAAACACGGTGAAACATTGAATTTTCACGTGTGCGCATCGGGCTTGGCACGCCTTGGATTTGGCAAAGTACCAGATTTGCCAAAGTACCAGATTTGGCACTTGGCAAAGTGCCAGATTCGGAAAACACATGCGGATCACTCAAAAACCCAGTGACTACATGGTAAAACCACAAAAAAAAATGTGGTCGGATTTACCTACGTAGCAGAGACACTTTGGACTACCGGGGTCATATTAGGCTAAATTCCATATATTCCTATATTGGGGGGGGAGGGTGAGGAGGAGGAGGAAGGGGAAGGATCGACCAAAATGGATCAGGCAAAACGCAAGCTGAAACATTGGTCGATCAACAAATTTTTTTTGTGTGGATTTTTCGGAGAAATTTTTTTTTTTTTTTAAATATTTAAAAATATTAATTTTTAAATATTTAAAAAAAAAAAATTTAAAAAAAAAATTTTTTGAAAATGTTTTCGATGGAAGTGCCCTCCCCAAATTTTTTAAAAATATTTTTAAAATTATTTTTGTTGCGATCTCGGAAAAGTTTGGTTTTGGTTGGATTTCACCTGTTTTTCCGAAAACTGGCCAAATCTAGCTAGAACCATGCTGAAATGTGGGCAATTACAGGAAAGCTTGGTTTTGGCTGGATTTTTCCGGTTTTTTCGAAAATAGGACGTATCAAGCGGAAACCCTGGTGAAACGTGGCCGCTCATGGGAAAGTTCGGTTCTGGCAAGATTTCCCAGTTTTTTCGAAAACTGGACGTATCAAGCAGAAACATGGGCGATTACGGGAATCTTTGGTTTCCGCGAGATTTTCCTATTTTCTCGAAAACGGGACTGATCAGGAAGAAACCATGCTGAAACGTGGGCGATATCTCGGAAAAGTTTGGTTTTGGTTGGATTTCACCAGTTTTTCCGAAAACTGGCCAAATCTAGCTAGAACCATGCTGAAATGTGGGCAATTACAGGAAAGCTTGGTTTTAGTTGGATTTTTCCGGTTTTTTCGAAAGTAGGACGTATCAAGCAGAAACCCTGGTGAAACGTGGCCGCTCATGGGAAAGTTCGGTTCTGGCGAGATTTCCCAGTTTTTTCGAAAATTGGACGTATCAAGCAGAAACATGGGCGATTACGAGAATCTTTGGTT
>JASFAX010000137.1:85000-87500 GCA_030737875.1 Allium sativum
GTGGACTTATAAGAAAAGCCCATTGTGCCTGGATTTTATATTGGAAGAGCGGACCAGGCGAAAAGCAAGCTGTAACGTGCGCTGACACTGAAATCTAAGCCTATGGAATTTCAAACATTTACCCGTGAAATTTACGAAACCTCCGCGCCGAGGCGCTACAACGCGATCGGTTGACCAGCTTTCTGGTAAAGAAGGTGTTCGAGTTAATGGTGTTCACGTGTGCGCATCGGGCTTGGCACGTCTTGGATTTGGCAAATTACCAGATTTACCGAAGTACAAGATTTGGCAAAGTACCAGGTTTGGCACTCAAAAAAGGCTTGAAAACACGGTGAAACATTGGATTTTCACGTGTGCTCATCGGGCTTGGCACGACTTGGATTTGGCGAATTACCAGATTTAGCACTTGACAAAGTACCAGGTTTGACAAAGTACAAGGCTGAAAAACACGGTGAAACATTGGATTTCGACGTGTGCGCATCGGGCTTGGCACGCCTTGGATTTGTCAAAGTACCAGATTTGGCACTCAAAAAATAGTGAAAAACACGGTGAAACAATGGATTTTCACGTGTGCGCATCGGGCTCGGCACGGCTTGGTTTTGGCAAAGTACCAGGTTTGGCAAAGTACCAGATTCGGCACTTTGCAAAGTACCAGATTTGGCACTCAAAAAAGGCTTAAAAACATGGTGAAACATTGAATTTTTACGTGTGCTCATCGGGCTTGGCACGCCTTGGATTTGGCAAAGTACCAGATTTGGCACTTGGCAAAGTACCAGGCTTGCCAAAGTACCAGGCTGAAAAACACGGTGAAACATCGAATTTTCGCGTGTGCTAATCGGGCTCGGCACGCCTTGGATTTGGCAAAGTACCAAATTTGCCAAAGTACCAGATTTGGCACTCAAAAAATAGTGAAAAACACGGTGAAACATTGGATTTTCACGTGTGCGCATCGGGCTCGGCACGGCTTGGTTTTGGCAAAGTACCAGGTTTGGCAAAGTACCAGATTCGACACTTTGCAAAGTACCAGATTTGGCACTCAAAAAAGGCTTAAAAACATGGTGAAACATTGAATTTTTACGTGTGCTCATCGGGCTTGGCACGCCTTGGATTTGGCAAAGTACCAGATTTGGCACTTGGCAAAGTACCAGGTTTGCCAAAGTACCAGGCTGAAAAACACGGTGAAACATCGAATTTTCGCGTGTGCTAATCGGGCTCGGCACGCCTTGGATTTGGCAAAGTACCAAATTTGCCAAAGTACCAGATTTTGGCACTCAAAAAAGACTGAAAAACATGGTAAAACATTGGATTTTCACGTGTGCGCATCGGGCTCGGCACGGCTTGGTTTTGGCAAAGTACCAGGTTTGGCAAAGTACCAGATTTGGCACTTTGCAAAGTACCAGATTTGGCACTCAAAAAGGGCTTAAAAACACGGTGAAACATTGAATTTTCACGTGTGCTAATCGGGCTCCGCACGCCTTGGATTTGGCAAAGTACCAGATTTGGCACTTGGCAAAGTACCAGGTTTGCCAAAGTACCAGGCTGAAAAACACGGTGAAACATTGAATTTTCACGTGTGCTAATCGGGCTCCGCACGATTTGGCACTTGGCAAAGTACCAGATTTGGCACTTGGCAAAGTACCAGGTTTGCCAAAGTACCAGGCTGAAAAACACGGTGAAACATTGAATTTTCACGTGTGCGCATCGGGCTTGGCACGCCTTGGATTTGGCAAAGTACCAGATTTGCCAAAGTACCAGATTTGCCAAAGTACCAGATTTTGGCACTCAAAAAGGGCTTAAAAACACGGTGAAACATTGATTTTTCACGTGTGCTAATCGGGCTCCGCACGCCTTGGATTTGGCAAAGTACCAGATTTGGCACTTGGCAAAGTACCAGGTTTGCCAAAGTAGCAAGCTGAAAAACACGGTGAAACATTGAATTTTCACGTGTGCTAATCGGGCTTGGCACGCCTTGGATTTGGCAAAGTACCAGATTTGCCATTTGGCAAAGTACCAGGTTTGCCAAAGTACCAGGCTAAAAAACACGGTGAAACATCGAATTTTCGCGTGTGCTAATCGGGCTCCGCACGCCTTGGATTTGGCAAAGTACCACATTTGCCAAAGTACCAGATTTGGCACTCAAAAAATGGTGAAAAACACGGTGAAACGTTAGATTTTCACGTGTGCGCATCGGGCTTGGCACAGCTTGGATTTGGCAAAGTACCAGATTTGGCACTTGGCAAAGTACCAGGTTTGCCAAAGTACCAGGCTGAAAAACACGGTGAAACATTGAATTTTCACGTGTGCGCATCGGGCTTGGCACGCCTTGGATTTGGCAAAGTACCAGATTTGCCAAAGTACCAGATTTGGCACTTGGCAAAGTGCCAGATTCGGAAAACACATGCGGATCACTCAAAAACCCAGTGACTACATGGTAAAACCACAAAAAAAAATGTGGTCGGATTTACCTACGTAGCAGAGACACTTTGGACTACCGGGGTCATAT
>JASFAX010001281.1:0-51704 GCA_030737875.1 Allium sativum
CAGATCTAGAAAATTACCTCACTTCGATAAGAGATCTGAACACCTTCTAATTGATTTTCGTCCTTTTCGCCTAGATCTAGATTCAAAGTTTTCCTAAACTAATAATCTAAATTTTTTTGAAGAGATTTGAGGAGGAAGAGGAATGGCAGAGCTTCTGCGTTGTCTCAAAAATATGAGACTTAGGGTAGGCTCTACAGACTTATTTATTATAAGTGTTCAGCAAATTATTTGGTCAAGAAACGTGTCTACATTCAAAAAACCGAATTCTGCCCAGATTTATATGCGGGTCGACCCCCCGTTTGGGTGTTGACTCCAAAGAATAAAATAACAGAACGATCCCAATTGAAATGCAGTAACGGGTTTTACCCCTAACATAAAAATTAGCAAAAGGATCTAAACACTTACTTTCCCTTTTTACTATCTAGTAGTCACCACTAGTCCTAGTTGTGTACCAAAAATTATTTCAAGCAATACCGTAGGCTTTCCAATGCTTATGCATTTTATGGGAACTTACCATTTTTTCAAGATAATTCTCGCTATTTACTTCATAGCCTCAAAACTTTTCCCATCTTCCCTTGGCTCTAATCCTTACCTACTTCATCCTTTTAAAACGCGGTTCAACTTTTTTATCTAAATTTTCTTCCAGAAATTCAAAAGTGTCAAAACTTTATTTTCCTCATCAAAACTTGCTTTTGCCAAACCATAAAAAAACATGTCATCTTAAAAAAGTGCAAATCATCATTTTTTTTTCAAATCATAAAAACTGGAGTAGATACGGACAACTATTTCTGAATCGGATTTATCACTTGTTCTTACCTATATAAGGTCGGTTCAGTCTCTTACTTCATGGTGCAAACATTTACTCTTTTCTTAATTTCTACAGCTCATTTTGTCCATCCAACAAAATTTTCTCTTTTAAAACAATTTATCTAAAGTGATTGTTAAAAGAATAGAGATTTCAAAACTTTCGTTACTGATAATTTTAGCAAAATGCAATACTTTCTAAGTTTTCCTTTTTAATCCTTTCATGCAATATAACAAGAAAACTAGCGAGCTATACACGCTCTGCAATATGCACCTTTTACTAAGAGAATTTTACTTTAGATAATTTTTTCGCAAGAAATCATTATTTGCAAAATATACCCCTTTTTACTTTAAAACTCAATATGTATACTTTACATATTTCAAACTATAATTTTTAAGATTAAAACTTGAAAACACCATAAACCATTTTCCCAAATCTTTTACAGTTTTAAGTTCTTAAAAGTTAAAAATGGGGTTAGACTCAAAGAGGGTTTCCAATTTTTCTACGCTTTCCTAGACACTCCCCAAGGTCAATTCTCTCAACTATATATATATTCCTAATCCATTTTTCTCTTTTTAACCTTTTCCAATTTATAAGGTTTTCAAGCCCACTAACCCAAAATAGTAATCATATGGGATTCAATTTCCTTCCATACAAAGTACATTGTACACTTTCCACCCAAATTACCTAAAGGTCTCAGATTTCCATATTCATTCCTTTAGTGTACACAACAAACATCCCATTTCTTACCATGTTATACTCTTTCTGTTTAGTGGGTTCCTCTATGGATCTAGGCATATATATATATAATATTTATATTTTTAAAAATACAAATACATTCACTCATTATTTATATAGGAATCCTAAGCCTAAACTCTGATACTAGATGTGACAACCCGAATTTCGACAAACCGATTTTTTTTCAAAATTCTAATATGTCAAAACTCGTGTTGGTTTGCTCTGGTATCCTGCAGAAATGACAGAGACATAAAATATGTCAAAGCTCAGAAAATATCTCATAGCAGAATGGATAAAATATAATATAAGGAAAGTATAGCCTTATCGTATTAATAAAACTGCCTAACCAGTATCTGAAGCTATCATGTCTCTACCACAATTCTAACCTGTGAGTATGTTATGAGGAGGGGGTCAGAAAACAAGTTCTGTTGAGTGGATTTAAATTATACACTTTGGATAACCTTACATATACAGTTCAATCACATTTTCTTATTTATTAGGTTACTTGGGTTAACAACACTCAAGGCTTACACACACCTCGTACCCATTTACTTCTTAGTGGATTAACCTAATACAGTATACATTATCTACCCCTCAATATTGAGGAACATCCATGGTACCCCACTCATATGATCTCCACCGTAATGCCATAGAAATGAACGTAATCCCTCATCCTACGCTGGAGTGACGTACGGATATCTACATAACAATGTTACGTTCTGCATATATCTATCATTACTATGCTACGTAAGCGTACGGACTACCACTGTCGATCAAATCAGATTTCATATCAGAGCAATGCCCTCTAATCTACGATACACCACCCAGAGCCGACATGTATGTATATACACTGTCCCACGTAATCGTCAACCGTATTCGATGCCATATCCGCACATAAGGTGCACTGAATTCCATGGCAGGGCTATACAAGAAACACAGAACTCGGTCGGGAGCTTTTCCATATCTGTACAGGCCCGCCTTTAAGAGCCTCAAAATACAGATATTCCTAGGGTCTGTTTTCATCGTGGCTTTGGCCCCACCTCAGCCCCTTCCTCAACTAGTAATGACTACAAAAGCTAAGTGACTTGCCTCTAACAAACAATCTAAACATCCAGTTGGCATCTCCAGTAAACCACCGTACCTCGATAGTGAAAGGTTAATTGTCTATCGGGTTTATCTCTAGTCTTTTCGCATCCCACTAGCTGTCAATGAGGGTACCAAACGATCTATTATCCTTGTTGGTCCTGACCTCTGCCTCCCCGTTGAGGCGATCGTCGAATCACCCTAGTGTCACCTGGTCACAACATTCTGACTGCAAATCTACTTTTGCAGTCAAGGCCCACCCACCTAGTAGTTACGCGTAGACCCAACCCCTGCGAGCACAGCCTAAACATCGCCACCGCACATAGGACTACCAAGAGACCTTACATATCCCAAGAAGCCGCGTGCTTTCTCTTCCAGTCCTTCGGAGCCGACAGAATAATCAGATGAACGTGCGCTCCCCTCGTGCTTCATAACACCACGATGATCTACCCCATTGGGTTAATCATCCTCAAATGTACGGACTGGTCCAAGCGCCTCATTTTAATGTGTCATTAGACGCTATGTCTAAACATTCTTTTACGTGCTTGCTTTACCTCACCAGGTTTACATTTAACTTGGTTATCTCTGTTCACATTGACTTCTTATTCAAGTTACCAAGTTTCTCTTGCTTATTAATTTCAGTCATATAACTTAACCCATTTAAGTTTATTAATAAGCCCACAACATGTTATTATCTAGATTGTGATCCAAGGTCTGTAATCCACAATCCCTTTATATTCTTGTTTGATTTCATCGTTACAATAACATTTTCTACTTAATATGAAACTAAGTATATCTCAATTCACATGTTTTCTTTTTAACACGTCAGTCATTATTTATGATTAAATATAACTTATTTCATTTCATAAGTTTTCCTCATTCTTTCTCATTTAATCATAAATTCATTTTACACCATTACTACAACTTATCGTGGTTTACTGATTAACTTAGTTCTCTTAACTAAGGTCCACTAATAAGTTCCTCTTCCTATAAATATAACTTAAGTTGTCCACATCCGTAGATTTCAGATTCTCGTTTTTGTAAATAACTTAATTTACAATTATGTACAACTTGTCCCCTTACATAAGTTATTCTATTCCCTTTATCGTTTATTATAACCTAAGTTATAATTTCCACTTGTCCCTAGGACAAGCCTAAACATGTTATTCTTATCAGCATATTTCATACTTCCAAGTTTACAGATTACTTAATTTATAATTAAGCACAACTTCTTATATTTCATAAACTTTCCCCGTTTTCTCTACTCATTACAAACAAATGGTTTCAGTTTTCCCCATTTACTGATTACTTAATTTAAAATTATCCGCCACTTATCTCATTTCACCAATTATTTCATGTCCTTACTAGTTTATTATAACCTAAGTTATAATCTTCACTTGTCCCTAGGACAAGTCTACCTATCATACAACATTCTCATTAATGTATTTTATTTATAATAGGTTATTACCATTCCCCGTTCATTCCCTTTCCTTTACTGTTGTAATTATCTTTCATTCAATTCCATTTATTTCCATTAATTACAATTAATGATGTTTATCACTCCTGCCATTTACATATATTATATATATGTATATATTTATGCACTAGACTTCTTCCACAAGTTGACTTAACCTCGTGTCTTAGCACCATTACATGTTTTATTTATGCACTAAGACCCCTTACATTTGATTTACTATTTGTGGATGTTGGATATGCCGGGCGGTTCCGGGCAGACTTCCACCACAAGTGTAATCTAACCTCGTGTCTAAGCGCGGTTATAGTTTCTTATTTACTGTAAATCTTCTATATAATCTAGGAATGTCTATTCTTTCAAATTTCCACTATAATTTATATTTTACATGTCATCATATTATGCCTATTTTATGTCATACATTCTTTCTAACATATAATCAATTCTATTCATCGTGTAATCAATTAATCAGATAATTATTAAAATTTAACAATAACATGTGATTGCCAAATCATGTAATTTTTCTCAATTTCTACCATTAATGGTCCAGGTACATAAATGTCACAAATTAACATGGAATTGAAACAATGGTAATCGCTACGCCTATTTTGGAAAATTTTCCAACATATTAATATCTTAGCATATTAATATTCCAACATATCATATTCGTCACTTTAATCCTTTTAACATATATTCAAACATTTCAACATATCATATTTAAAACATGTCATAATAACATTTCAATACTTTTAATTATTCTAGCCAATTCACATTGTACAATAATGGGGAATGTTAAACGATAATATATCATTATTAAAATGATATAACTTAAATCCACTCACCTCATATGCTTTCCAAATGCTAGATCTGGTGCAGATCTAGCATTCCATGGTTTTTCCCTTAGTTGGATTCAGAACCTAACAACCATGGATCTACAATTTTTACTAAAAGAAAAAGGAAAGAAAGAAAAGAGAATTGAAATAAACCAGATCAAGAAAATCACCTCACTTCGATAAGAGATTTGAACACCTTCTAATTGATTTTCATCCTTTTCCTCTAGATCTAGATTCAGAATTTTCCTAAACTAATAATCTAAATTTGCTGAAGAGATTTGAGGAGGAAGAGGAATGGCAGAACTTCTACGTTATCTCAGAAATATGAGACTTAGGTAGGCTCTACAGGCTTATTTATATGTGTTCAGCAACGTATTTAGTCAAGAAACGAGTCCACGTTTAAAAAACCGAATTCTGCCAAGATCTGTACAGGGTCGACCCATCCCCCTTTGGGTGTCGACCCCAAAGAGCCTGGGTCGACCCCTTGACCTAACGGGATCTCGGGTCGACCCCGGAAACGGTCGGTTCCTCTTATGGGGCTTCCGCTTTGCTGGTTTTAATTTTTTATATATTTTATTTGTTTTTTTATATATATATAATTCTCTCGCGTGTATACAAACTTCTAGGATTGATAAATTCTTCATGCGATGTCCATTTTATGCAAACCAGGTGTCTGTATTGACCAGAATTCTGAGACGGTCGCAATGGCATAGTCGTCACCCTTGCGAATCACGAGGGCCAATCATGTTTAAAATTGCTAACCTTATTCCATGCTACATGGATGAATTGGGTGTTGTCTTGTGTCTCCATGTAAACAAAAGATGCAACAGTTGTTCTCTTGTAACACCCTGCATTTTGTAACAACTAAATAAGTAAATAATGCATATGTGTATATATATGCCTAGACATAAACATTTAAAAGAAAAATATAAAAATAGAATATCATTGCATGTAATAAATACATGCGCTGAAAAAGAAGAAAATATTAATGCAGATAAAAAATGTAATGCATGCATTAAAAGAAAGAAAGGATTGGTTGCATGTAGTTTGAGTATGTTAAATGCCCTGATTTACAAATATTATGCATTAATAATAAAGGAGAGATAAAGGAAAAGATGCATGCAATGGTTTAATTAAAAGATTACATCAAACATGAACAGAAGGAATAAGAAGCGAACAATAACTATCATTGTTCTAAGCTTTGTTAACAATAGCCTTAGTAGTCCAATTGGTTAGAGCATGTGGCTTGCATACAAGAGGTACAGAGTTCGATCCCCACCGGTGTTATATTTTTGTTTTAAGAGAACGGCTAAAATAAACACATGTTCTAAAGAGAAAATATATTTAAACGTGCATATAAGGAAAAGTATACATATAATCAAGTGTAGGGAAATATATGTATATGTAAATATATATATACGTGTAAAATAAAAGTTGTGCGTATATATATACGTGTAAAATGGTCAATAGAAGATTTGTATGCATATAAGGAAATTATATGTAAATATAATAGTTAAATAAATTCCAGAAATTCAAACATTCGAAAATGAAACTTCTATGCCAAAACAGCTCGCGGGACCCATGGGGGGTCGACACCCCTGTAGGGTGATCAACACCCCTATAGAGGGTCGACTCCACCCCAGATCTGGCTAGATTCGTCTACGAATCTGGACTATTTTCATAACCAAGTTCGAAAGCTGACTCAGCGCTGCGTGTACCATAGGATCCTAAACACCTATAAATAGGCTAGTAGAGGCTAACCCAAATATCACATTCTCTGAGAAGCCGGCTAAGCTATGCCATTCCTCTTCCTTCCCAAATCTCTTAAAAAAAATAGAATAATTAGTTCAGGAAAATTATAATTTAAGATCTAGAGGAAAAGAATGAATATTGATAAAGAAGGTGTTCAGAATCATATTCAAAGTTAGGTAATTTCTTGGATCTGGTCAATTTAATTTCTCCTCTTCTTCTCTTCTTCTTTTAGCAAGAATTGTGGATCCATGGTTGTTTGGTTCTAAATCCAGTTAGGGGAAACCATGGAATGCTAGATCTGAACCAGGTTCAGGAATTGGAAAGCAATTTAGGTGAGTGGATTTAAGTTATATCATTTTTTATAATGGTATATTATCGTTTGACATTCCCGTTAATATGCAATGTAAATCTATGACATGTTAAGGTATTAATATGTTGGAAAATTCATATGTTAAAACATTTAATATGCTGAATTGTTCATCTGTTGAAATGCAATCTTGTTAAAATATGTGTAACAATTACTATCACATATATACATGTTCTAATTACATGATTAACTTGTGGCATATTATGTCCTTGAATTATTAACTGTAGAATTGAGAAAATTACACCTTAATTTCTTAGATTTGAACAATTACATGATTAAATGATTACATGTTAGAATGGAATTAATTACATGTTAGAAAGAACATGCGGCATAAAATAGGCTTAATATGATGACATGTAAAATATAGATTATAGTAAAAATTTGAAAGAATGAACACACCTAAATTATATAGAAAATTTAGATAAATAGAAAAATGTACTACAATTAGACACGAGGTTAAATTCAGCTTGTGGCAGAAGTCTTCCCTGAACCGCCCGACAAATCCAGCATCCACAAGTTGTTAACTTAATGTGAGAGGTCTAGTGCATAAATATACATGTAACGGTGCTAAGATACGCGGTTAAGTCAACTTGTGTAGAAGTCTGCCCGGAAATGCTCGGCAAATCCAGCTCCACAAGTGTAGGCATAATGTGAAAGGTCTAGTGCATAAACGTATATATAAATATTGGTAAATAGTAGTATTGATAAAATAGAATTAATTGTAATTAATGAAAATAAATAAGGAAATGAATGGAAGTTACAACAGTAAAAGAAATGAAATGAGCGGGGAATGATAATAACCTATTATACATAAATTACATTAATGAGAAGGTTATATAATAGGTAGTTTTTTCTTGGGGAGAAGTGGAAATTATAACTTAGGTTATAATAAACGACAAAGAAAATAAAATAACTTATGTAATAAGATAAGTTGTACTTAATTGTAAATTAAGTTATCTGTGAGAACGAGAATCTGAAATATGTTGTAAGGACAACATAAGTTATATTTATGGAAAGGAAACTTATTAGTAAACCTCGGTTAAGAGAACTAAGTTAACAAGTAAACAACGATAAGTTATAATGACAGTGTAAGAAGAAATTATAATTAAATAAGAAAGAATGAGGCAAACTTATGAAATGAAATAAGTTATATTTAATCATAAATAATAAGTGACATGTTAAATATAAAACATGTGAATTGAGATATACTTAATTGCATATTAAGTAGAACATGTTATTGTAACTATGAAATTTAACAATGAATAATATAAAGAGATTGTAGATTACAGACCTTAGATTATAATCTAGAGAATAACATGTTATGGGATTATTAATAAACTAAATGGGTTAAGTTATATGACTAAAATTAATAAGCAAGAGGAACTTGGTAACTTGAATAAGAAGTCAATGTGAATGGGAATAACCAAGTTAAATGGAAATCCGATGAGGTAGAGCAAGCGCATAATTGAATGTTCAGACATAGGGTCTAAAAACATAGTAAACTGAGGCGCTTGGACCAGTCTGTACGTTTGAGGGTGAATAACCCAACTGGGTAGATCATCATGGTGTCATGAGGCATGAGTGGAGCGCACGTTCATCTGATTATTCTATCGGCTCCGAAGGACTGGAAAGGGAAGCATGCGACTTCTGGGACGTGGAAGGTGCTCCTGGTAGTCCTCTGTGGTGGTGCAGTGTTCGGGTTGTGCTAATAGAGGTTAGGTCTACGTGTAAATACCCGGTGAGTAGCCTTGACTGCTACAGTCAAAAAGCTGTGACGAGGTGACACTAGGGTGATTCGACGATCGCCTCAACAGGAAGGCAGGGTCAGGACCAACAAAGATAGTAGATCGTCGGGTACCCGTCATCAGTAGCCAGTGGGATGTGAAAAGACTAAAGCTAACCCAAGACGCCATTCCTCTTTCACTATTGAGGCACGGTGGTTGAGGGGAGATGCCAACTGGATATTTATATTATTTGTTAGGGGAAAGTTGCTTAGCTCTTGTAGTCTTTACTAGTTGAGGGAGGGTTCGAGGTGGGGTCATAACCACCATGAAAAACAGACCCAAGGGATATATGTATTTTGAGGCCCATAAAGGCGGGCCTGTACAGATATGGAAAAGCTCGCGGCCGTGTTCCGTGTTTCTTGTACAGCCCTACCACGGAACTCGGTGCACATTAGAGGTTATGTGCAGTTAAGGCATTGAGTACGATTGGCGATACGTACGTGGGAAAGTCCAAATACATTAACGTCTGCTCTGGGTGGTGTATCGTAGACTCTAGGGCATTACTCTGCGATCTTATTCGATCAAAGGTGGCAGTCTATACGTTTACGTAGCATGGCGATGGCGGTTCTATGTGGAAAGTAGTGTTGTTATATAGTGGTCCGTATGTCACTTCGGCGTAGGATGAGGGACTACGTATATTTCTGTTGCATTACGACGGAGACCGTGCGAATGGGGTGTTATGAGGTGTACCTTAATTTGGGGGTAGCTGCATATATACTTCATTTGGCTAATCCACTGGGGAGTAAATGGGTACGATGTGTGCGTAAGTCTTGCATGCTATTAACCCAAGTAACCAAATAAATAAGAAAATGTGATTAAACAGTATATGTAGGGTTATCCAAAATGTATAGTTTAAATCCAGTCACCAGAACCTGTGTTCTGACCCCCTCCTCATCACATACTCGCAGGTTAGACTTGTGGAAGAGATATGATAGCTTTGTATATTGGTTAGGCAATATTATAATTTGGATAAGGCTATACTTTGATTATATTATATTTTATCCATTCCGCTATGAGATATTTTCTGAGTTCTGATATATTTTATATCTCTGTCTTTTCTATAGGATACCAGAGCAATCAATACGAGTTTTGATGGATTAGAGTTTTGAAAAAAAATCGGTCTGTTGGTATTCGGGTTGTTACACCTCCTCTCCATGGTGAATAGAAAATGAATATCTTCTTTAGTCTGTTCTGCATGCAAGATTCCTAATAATAGGATGCAAGTAGCCAGCACGAAGGTACACGTTCGGATGGAATTGCGTCGGCGCTAAGCAAAATAAGTGCAACATATCCTGAATTAATTGGAAGAATTGAGGCACGCATTCGATGGCGCACATGTGCCTATTCCAGGCAGTGTACCCTTCTGGAGGTGCGTGTGCCCTATCCTTCCTCCTATGGACGGGTATGTCACCGAAATTTTTTCCATACTTCTTACAGTTGTGTCTCAATGTGGCTTCATCCACCCATGAAGCAATCAAATCCGGTAGGTTGTCAACTATAATGGCATCTGCCATCATGTACAGTGCCTCAGGGACATCCCCACTCAATATTCACATCCTCTTCTCCTTGCGGGCCGCTCTCTGCAGTTTCATCCCGTTCCGATATCACTAGTTCGCCCGTGTTGCCCGTCGACTATTGCGGTCCTTCTGGCTGCCTTCTTTGGTTCTGTACGATAGATGAGCTTACATGTTGGGATGGGGTGGAAACCTCGGAGGTCACAAGCTTGTTTCCTGTTGGACTAGAATAGAGGGACAACCCATTCAGAGATGATGGAAGTTCTGGAGTTTCAGCTTCCAAACCTTTGAGCCTTCGAGAAGTTCTCGATGCCATTACAAACTATACATGTAAGATAGTCGCGTTAGTAACCACCGTAAAAACCTGTACCCCTTTGTTGGTGTAAACTAACGTGGAATGTGCAGTGCCGTATGTGTAGATGCAATTGCAGTAAAAAATAACTTGGAGCCCGACGACGATCTCTAGTCCTTAAAGCTAAAATCATCATCATCGCTAACCATTATCATCCATTCCTGTCAAGTCACAATCACATCGTGATTGAGATCGGAAATCAAGTCTAGGACACTCAGTAGTTGAGTCAAATGTCTATAGTTCGGTTTACTCTCTAATCCTATATGCATGTCTGAATTATCAAGTCGAGTTCAAGCGTTAAGGCATTGTTAATCTACACGTTCAAGTCCAAATCCAATATAATCACACAACGTTGTAAGAACGACTCAAGTTCAATGACAAAACATTCGAGAAGAAAAATTTCCGCTAAACATGATTTGATACAAAATTTCGTATGTAGTTGGCCCAAGGAAACTTCGTATCCCGTTCGCGCTAGGGGGTTTCGTATCCCCAAGTTTCCATCGAACCCCCCGCTCTAATTTTCGTATCTGCTCCAGGTCTCCTTCCTTTGTCTCCCTCCAGAACTCTCAAAAACTTTCAAGCTTTTGGGATACGAAATTCAATTTTGTGTCACCAAAAGCACCAAGTTTTTGGGATATGAAGTTGAACATCGTGCTCCCATAAACTTTTTTTTCTCCATTCCACATCCAATCTTCTTATACTCCACCGTAAACTTCAAACTCCATTGATCCACCTTAATGCCCATGGCGAACCAATGTTTCCACCTCATAGCCATGGTTTCGCGTCCCTAAAACTCAAGCACATGACATTAAAACCAACCAAACTCCACACCTAAACCCAATTCGAATCAAATGTATGTTATGCATGGGATTTGAAGCACCCACCTGAGTTTGTGTTATAGGAAGGTACGCAGGTTTCGAAGTGTGATGGAGTGCAGATGTGTTCTTTCTTTTCGAAGGGAAAGTTCTAAACTAGTCATGAGTATGAATTATGCCTAGTGAATAAAGTATAACATCGAATACAGATATATATTGTAGGGGTGGGAGACTCAAGAATTAGAGAAAATTCTAAGTAATGGGGAACGGAATCGATCCCCAAATCATAATGTATCCCTATGGAAAAAAGAAGAAAAGATGCAAGAGAGCTGGGACAGATCGGTCAGGTTTTTCAAGTTCAAATTTTTAGCTACGATCGTGAATGCGAGTTTTCGAAACTTTGAATGTCCAAACCAGTTTGGATCACTAACCAACCGTTTACTTAGGAACATAAGTGATTCCAGAGTACATGCCAAATGATCAAGTTTTGGACTGATAACGCCTCGAAAGAAAACTAACACGATCGCATGCCCAAGGCATATTGTTCTATTTATGTTTGTTTATAAACATCAATTATATCATGCGAAATCATGTGTAAGCGTGTGAATGCGTACATGACCTTGAGCCGACAATGACTTGTTTTCTCTTCGATGTAGATGGGAGGTGACAATTAACATTTATTTTCCTGAGTCGACAGAAATCAGATACTCGCCCGAGCAACCATACAGGATTTCCAGTCCAAGTAATCAGTATACTTGACAACGCTAGAACTTTGTGTCCTCCTGGACAAGCTTAAACAAAACGTCACTACAACTTATAAGTATCATACTCAATGGAAAGGTCAAGAATAGCTGCTCGATGCAACTTGGAGATTTTTCCAACTTCTCGAAATACTCATCTCAACTCAAAGCACATCATGTTGAGACAAGACGTACTTTAGAGGAAAGTGTTAACCAGCCTTTTGGTCCATTTCCTAAAAGCAATCCAGGTCCATATGCCTCAACTCATCCCATGGTTAGATAGCCTAGATGTGTCACCAAAATACTCAGGTTTCAAGTCCATATGGACTCATACGAGTGTGGTCGTCATGGTTTTCCAAAATCGATCGAATATGCCTAAGAACATTAGTATCAGAATTCACCATCCCCATATTTTGTATCCTCAAAATGACTTCCAAACTTCGTATCCCAGTCCTCAACAACTCGTAAAAACACAGAAATGCCCACTTCTTGTATCCTCGAATATACTCTCGGTTTTCGAATCCCACTTCCAGAAATCCATGTGTTTTCCTCCAAGACTTCATATCCCACATTTCCAAGTGAGGATTTCATATCCCAACCTCGCGCGCCATATTCGTATCCTACTTATGGATGTGAAATGGTGAATTATCTAGGCGGATACAAAAACTTGGGGGCCACAAAGAGAACTAAGCCTTCGGGATATGAAGGCAGCAAGTCCGAGGTGGAAGGGGATACGAAATGTGGCATGCTAGAGGATTTGAAGTTTCGAAGAATACGAGAAAATTTGCTTAAGTATTCAAGAGTCGTATCAATCCCGGGATCGGTCTGACTCCCAGGATATGAAAATTGGCAGATGAGTCCCACACTTTACCTACTCCAACCTGCTTTGTTTCCTACAAATACCCCTTGGCATGCTTCGTGAAAAGGGCTAGCAACTTGATGATTTGACACTTCTAAGAGGAATTCTTTCTCTATGGACACCATTGAACACCTTGGAATTTGGAGAAGAATAAACACTTCTTTCTTAACGATTTCAACTCTCGGAAAATGAAGGAATTTCAGGGAGAAGGACTTAACTCTATTTTTTGGCAAAATAGGACTTACTTTCTGCCATTGCCATTGTTGTAACTTTTAACCATGGTGCTTATCATTGTACTTTGAAAAAAGTGAATAAAATTAGCAAAGCATTCAAAGCGGATGTAGGTTCATTTTGAACTGAACCACAAAAAATACTGTGTGCACTACTTCCTGCATATTTTCCCTTATGCGAAACATTATTTTTCTTAGTTCGGAAATCTTCGGGTATTGTGCCATTTTGCGCATCAACATTCTGGTGTTTTCACTGAGAACCTTCAAAGACTCAAGACTTCACCTTTTCCTTTCGTCTTCCATTTTAAATTAGGAGTGCTACTTAGGTTCCTCAAACGTACCTACTTAGTTCGCCTACAATGATTAAGAAAGGAAAGAACATTGTGATCGGAACATCCACTACTGCTGAGCCTGAAATATCCCCCCAGCCTCAAACTTCAGAAGTTCTAACTGATATGGAAATCGCTACCTCCAGCCCGGAAGCTCCAGTTATCAGGCCCAATTCTTCGAGCTAAATAAGAAATTAGAGGAAAGGACAAGACAACTTAATGATCAAATTAGGCAGAATATCGAACTGATGCAGCAACTCCAAGAAAATGCTTAACAAGATGTTACTCTCCTTGAAGTCAACAAAAATGCTCGTCCTCCATAGAATATTATGGGAAGCTCTTCTTCCAACACTATCACGGAAACTAAAGCCAAAGGAGGAGGATTAATACCAACAGAAACAGTAACAGAACTACCATTACCGTCTGTGAGAGAACGCGTCAATGCGATCTTTCCCTGTTGAGATATAACAACGATCCAGGAACTAGTACCCAATCCCCTGCCTGACAGAATCTTCCTATCTCTATCCAAAGCTTGGTGTCTACCCATTCAGCAGCTAACCAGGATCAAGTGCCTCCCAACCAACCTTAATAAAACCAAGCAATTGAGGTGGATGACTTACTTGGGGATGATGCCGATATCCATCATAGTAGGCTCACATGACCACGAACTCTTGAGGCAGACAATGACTGCATGAATCCAACGGAGGTTCAACTTGCTGTTCTCATCAACATTGTAACAACCTGGAAAATCAGAACCAATTTAAAATTTTTATTTTAGCATTTTTAATGAATTTTGAATATTAAAAATGAATTATTTTAAATAATAACGATGAGAAATTTATTTTCAATAGAATTAGAACAGAAGTATTTATTTGAATCGAAGTTAGAATATAAATATTTATTTTAATTACAAAAGGAACTGAAAATGACGCGGTAGTTCAAAAATTCGATTTCAAATTTCAAATGAATGTACAGGATTCAAAATAAATCAGATATTAGTGAAACCAAAAATATTAAATCTATTTGAAAATATCTTTCCAACGAATTCGAAAAATTGAAATTTCATAGCGGGAATAAAAAGTTATGCCCAGTTGAAAATTCAAAATAGTCGTTATGGAATATAACCCTTAAAAATAGCAATTTTGCTCAACAAGACCATTTTTGTTGGATCCGGAATGTCAAGTTATTACTTGATTCCAATTTTCATAATTTTTGGAATCAATATGTGGGCGTGGCGAATTTAAACGTGTTTGGTAATTTCAGTTTGAATTTAATCGACTGAAAAATGATCGTTTTTCAAATGGTCTCTAAATTCGACGAAATTACTTTTGTTAGGACCGTATCGTCAAAACATAGCTAGATTTATTTTTCTGTAATTTTTGGAGTCCGTATGTGGCCCCAGCAAATTATAATGCACGTTAAAATTCAATATATTAATTTATATTTTAATTTTAACGGAAACTGATCGAGACAGCCGAATTGGCGAATGGGGAATATCCCATTGTGTCTGGAATGGGGGTATTTAGCTAGCAGTGATAATCGTTGGGTTCGATTTGGAGTTTGAGCGAAAAACTAACTTTTTGAAATTAAAAATTAAATTAATTATATTTGGTCAAACCCCCCTTTTTCTTTCTCATTCTCTCTCTCTTCCTTCATGTAAGAAAAAAAAACCGACGTCCTCAGCCCCTCTCCCCTTCCACACTGCTGGTACCTCCCCCTAGCGCCGCCGCACCACCCTCCACCACCACCTCGTCCTCTCCGTCCTCTCTCTCCTCCTCTTTCTCTCTTCAAATTGAAAACCCTAGCCCCTAAATCCCACCACCACTGCCACCGTGGGCCCCTCCAGCACCACCACTGGCTGCACCTCCCCCTCACCCAATCAGGTCCTGCCACCGCCCCTCAGGCCAACAGCTCCGGCCGTGGGCCCCTCCTCCTCAAAAATCGCATGTTTCACAAATTCCCGTTTTTGCATAAAACCCCCTGTCACTATTTCGCCAATAACTCTCAAACGGTGCACTTGTGGCCAAAACTCTACAATACCAGAATCGAAGAGCACAATTTTCTCTTCAATTTGAGTATACGGACATTATATTTTGGACTGCGGAGTTGTTCAGAAAACACGTCCAAAGTCTGTTGTCCAAATACTGTCTTTTCGCGATTTCCGGCGAAATGGCACATTTCCGGAAGGAAGACCACCAGGCGAAAGTTGTCCCGAATGGCGCGTTTAAGCTAGAAAATAAAGATGGCGTGAAGATTGGAGCTCGTTTGCAAATTCTGGAACCAGAACAGCATATTCGGGCGATAGAAAATATGTGAGTTTTCTTCGCTTTAAAGCTTCTATGATTTTTATTTTAAACAAAGTTATGATTTTTATTTTAAATGAAGTTATGATTTTTATTTTAAATAAAGATATGATTTTTATCGAAGTAAAAATAGGATTTTTATATATAAAGTAGTGATGTAAAGATTTGATTTTAGTATGAAGCGGTATTTTAAAAATGTGATTTTTATTTTAGAAGTAGCGGTTTAAAAATATGATTTGTATCTATTTGAATGAAGCGATAAAAATATGATTTTTATTATATGAATAACGATATAAAAATATATGATTTTTATATATGAAGTGTCATTATAAAAATGTGATTTTTAAAATAAACATCATATTAAAAATGCAATTTTTACTATGAACAGCGGGAAAAGATCGCATTGGAATTTTAGGCAAATCTGAACCGTTCAGAAATAGGGAATGGAGGAGTGGAAACCCAAGGTGAGAACTCCTCACTATAATTTTCTTTATGCAGTTATTTATTTTATAACTGCAAATATGAACTGTTCCCCGTCGTTCACAGACCATGGATGACTTGTTTGTTTGGTTGTGTGGTTGATTGGATTATTTGTTTGAATTTGGTTGTTTAGGTGAAATGAACTGATTAGAATTGATATGTATATGCCGCGAGCCAATATCAGGAGAGGGGTAATGCTAGACATTACCCTATTTCAATATCGCGCCGTTATAATACCGAAATTTTCTGAAATAAAATGTGTTAGTTAAAAATAACATTTTTTATTGAATGTTTGAACTGTTAAAAATAGCAAAGTGTTGAAATAAATATTTTAACGTTAAAAATATAATTTTTAACGTATAAATGAACGACATGAAATTATCCTGAAAAGAATTGAATATTCATTTACAAGTTGGACGATTTGTTTATGTACACACATTTATCTAACATTGATTGGGACAATAAAATTTTACACATCGCCCAACTGGACAAATAAAATCTGTGCTTGATTGATTGAAATCCCACATGGGTATTAGGATGATATTTGACATACACTAATCCCAATTGCTTAGTAGTATGTCGATCGATTGGTTGACTGACTGTTGTAAGCGTTAATTATTTATTTTAATGCTTATGCAGTTGTGTGGTCTACTTTGGATGATGGTTGATTGTGTATCATTATTATTGTATACATGTATTGTATGTAATCCATATAATCAACATTATATGATGATTGACTGTGTCTGATTCCAGTTCAGAAAGAACGAATATTTTAAAATAATGATTATTTTAAAATAACGAATATTTTAAAAATAATATTCAGTAAATGATCAAAATATGATTTTGATGTCCGATTTTGGATGGACACGAAAATATTTAAATATATGAAGCCGGGTTGATTAGATTGGCGCCATTTTGACGTGAACGATATTTATATCGATTTTATTCATTTATATAATGAATATCGAAAAGGAAATGATTTCAAAATCAAATGTTTTGAAAATATTATCATTTATATACCAATGATATGGAATATTCAATTTTGACTTGAAACTGAATATGAAGTTGAAATCGTTTTGAAAACGAATTTAAAACGGTTTATAAAATACGTTTTAAATGGAAATCGACGAAACATATATAATATTATATATATATATAATGGCCTGAATAGAACGCGCTGCGCCGCGACAATTCGCGAATTTCGACATTGACTTCGAATGGACATTACGGGAGATCCGACCATTGGATTCTCCTAAAACTGGAACCATTGGGTTCGTATCGAAAAGAGCTTTCCAAGAATATAAGAGATTAGAAATCTTACTGCTGGATTTGGAATTATGTCCAAATCAAATTTGAAAAAGGTCGTTGTAAGTGCAGTTCGATGATCGTTTATGGAAAAAGACTGTACGAGCATTGATAAAATTATTAAAAATATTAATAATTTGTGTAAAATCATAATAAATGATTTAGAAAGAATTAGGGTGAAAAATTCCATATTTGAAAAGATAAAAATATATTTTTATTGAAATGAACTAGAATTATAATCCAATATTTTTAAATAAACAAATTGGATTTGAAATGGTTTTAAAGATAACCAGAATTTCCAATATACGAATTGGAATGGATTTGGATCGAAATTATTTTTGGAATATTTCGATATCAGGTTCCGTGATTATATGGATATTATGGAGGAATATGGAAGATATGTATCATTATTCCAATACGATATTTGTTGATTTCAGAATTTGATATTGAATATAAGCCGATATATTTTCTACTCAAGGCCTTGTATTTAATATTAAATGGGATTTTGGGTTTGTCGTTAACGGTGTCTTCATTAACACTGTTCTTAAACCCAGTTGAGAGAAGATTAAATCTTTTTATTTAGATTTAGTGAAGTATATTAATTAATTAATATTTAATTGGAATTGAATTGGAATTGATTTTTGGGTTTATCGTGAACGGTGTTTATATAACACTTGTTCTTTAACCCAATTAACAATGGAATGAAATTTTGGGTTTGTCGTGAATGGTATCTTTAATAATATTGTTCTTAAACCGAATGGAGTTAAGAAAATTAGAAACTAACTGGAGATTAACTAAGTTGAATGGTTTCACGGGTATTGATCTGATGTTGGTTTCGGCCTTCGGGATTAATACTTAGGGAATTATTCTCTTACTAGTTTACGGTTAGAGACTGATGGAATGTGATTTTGGGTTTATCGTGAACCATGTTTTAAATGACATTGGATCTTTAACCCAATTAAAGATAAGATTAATTTCTTAGCTTTGAATAATAATTAATATTGATTTTTGGGAAGATTAAAACTAAATGGAGTTTTAATGAGTCTTTGATTAGATTGAAAAGTGAATGTGATAATTAAAATTATCAATTCAAGAAAATGATCAAAAATGGAGTGCCACCAGTTTTACTCCAGGCGATAGCTAAATCTTTAATTAGATTTGAACGTGAAATAGTAATTGAATTTACCGATAACACCGTGGTGTTAAATATGAAGTATTACCAGTTTTACTTCATGGGATGAATAGGTTGGGATTGGGAAATTAAACAAATGATTACTTCGGTAAGGTTCGCTAATCCAGACTAGGTTGGATAAACCATAACTTGGTTTGAATTGACATCCAAAGGAAGATTAAAGAATAAATTTAAAAGAATTCATCTTTGATAAAATTAATGGACACCTTTCCCAAAGGATATGAATATTTGAATAAAGGAATATTCTGATTGGAATAAGGCGTATTGTGTTTTTATAACACTTGCTTATTATATACGCGGGTTATTCAGAAAGACTGGGTTTATCCCATTCTGAATAATTGATTCAACGATATGTCAAGGATGAAGATGGTGGTTGAAGACCATAGGTCTTCGCATTGTTTGGATGATTACTGATGTCTTGATTGGGCTATACACCCAAGACAAGGTAATAAGTGGTGATCGTCCATACGTACTTGGAGATCGTCCGGATATGCGAGGGCCTCTCTCCTGTATTGGACATACGGGACGAGGAATAAGGTGCCTCCGGTTTCGTTCAGACTTAGAACGAACTTGTAAATTGTTGTGCGCCTGACATTGGATTTCATTATGTGTGATTGATAGACATCGGTTGCATAGCGTGAATTGCCTGTGTGGCATGCTGAGATGCAAATGATCAAGGCTTCTTTTGAAAAGCAGAGTCTTGTGGTTGATGATCAAAGCACGACTTTAATATAGCATAGCTTTATGTAGCATTAATTCGCGAGCCTCGCACCCCTGTGTGAACCAGAAACGGGAGAGGACTTCAGGGAGGACATACGTTTCCTTCTAGCTAGGAGTGGTGTTAGTGTTTTGCAGGCCCTGACGTTTTACTTATGTGAATGATGGATAGAGAGGCGCCTTGTTATTTCAGTCTCTGCGGAGCCGATGGATGGTCTTTATACAGACCAAATTTATGCCCCCATAGGGCGGGGAAACGTAGTATTCAGGCATTTTAATCTACATCGAGTGGACTGGCCCTGATGATCCAAGGCTTGTCTGCGCGCTTGCCTGAGGCTCGGGCTAGAGAGTCTCAAAGCGATAAGGACGATCCCTTGCCTTGGTTCACAGATGGAAATCCAACTTCCAATACGTGACATTTGCGGTTTTGATTGTAGAGCCTAGTAATGGCGACATGATATATGATACCCATGCCATTTAGTATTGATACATTTATATTTGAGGTTGTTTTAAACACTATGCACTTATAATAAGTATCAGATGATTTGTTTTAAACGTACCAAGCATGTTTGCTATTGTAAGGTAAAACCATATCCCCCGGCTTGCATTGCATTGTGTGATAGGACCTGGGTCATATAATAGCTTCATCTTTCCAAAAAGCATTGCGCTATTTTGTTATATGCACTGGTATTCTTGGGAGGAAACTCGTTCCGTGTTATACGGCGTGGTCCCTTGATATATCTGATTTAAAGTAAAGTTTTAAATAACTGTTTTAGTTCTCACACCAGTCATATGATTGACCTGGAGTTTATTGTTTTAACCTAATCTCTGGGTGCCCTTATTTTCCACATGGGCAGCTAGTAGTTTTGGTTTTGCAGATTTATATTCATAGGATCCTGGTTTACAGCTGGAATGATATTCGGAAAGCTCTGTATCCGTTTATCTCTTTCAGTTGTGTTTTGTATTGTTTTTCCGCTGCTATGTATTTAAATGTAATTTAAATCTCTGATGTATATTAAATGTGTATTATTTATCCATACTCTGTTATATTCTTGTATTCTGATGGAATTGTTGTGATAAGCAATGAAATGTTCTTCTGTTTGTGTTCTGATTTATTGTGTTCTCAATTCAATCTGGGCTTTCCTTTACGGGGAAGTTCGGGTCGTCTCATTTGGTATCAGAGCTCTGGTTTACAGAGCTCGAGAACAAGGCACCTTAGAATCAAACGAAAGAATTATCAGAGATTGGATTAGTAATATCTAATGAGAATGACTCGTTAGAGATGGGATCAGTAGTATCCTAGAATGAGTCGGAAGAGTGTTGTTTTTCAAATAAAGATGGAAAAAAAATTGTTTTGAAAATTTAAACCATATTGTACGTATTTGAGTATTTATTTTATATTGAATTTGGACAATCCAATATATAGAGATTTTCATATACGTCTGATCAACGTGTATTTGAAGTCTCAAATATATTGGATGGATATAGAATTACACTCTAGTCGCCTAGGGATGTTTCTGATGATTGATATATCATCATCAAAATTTATGTTCGAGTGACGAAAGTGGGATACCTATATGTTTCCAATTGACTGGTGTGAGAACCAAAACTTACATAGGATTATTTGTTGTGATTTGGCATCAAAGATATGATTTTTGACTATGTATTAAAGTTATGTGTTTGAAACGTTAATCAACTAATTGATTGCTGATTTCGTTGTGTGATTATTCATTTGAACCAACATGTAGATGTATGGTAAATTTAGGCCAAATTGATCAAATATTGAACTGAATTGAAAATTGTTTGGAAAAGCATACATATACATGTATATACATTGAACAGGTCATAGCAAGGAGGCTAGAGAAGAGGAATAAAATTGTATGCCCGACAAATAGGTACATGTTTACTAATTTATTGGGTTTGGATGATTTTATGAGCCAGTTGGCTAGCCGCTTGGCTTTTTCTTTTTGAGATGAGAGGGCCTTTGTGGCGGTTTGGGGATTTTCCTGGTGCTTCCCGTACATGAAGTTTGTTATAAGCTTATTTTATAGATTAACAACCTGAAGTTTGTTATAAGCTTATTTTATAGATTATGAATCAATATTATTTAGTGATTTAAATTTCAATCAACATGAATGTTGAATGACCTGAAGTCATATGTGTATTCAAATGATCTGTATAATAAGAAAATTCCTCCAATATTGCTAGATCAATGAAAAAGAATAAGTAATAAAAAAATGAATGCATCTTATCGGCTAATTAAAGGGTTATCCTCCTACAACTGATATACGTATAATATATTTGCTAGCAACAATGTGATAAAGGATCAAAATGAGAATCCCATGATGATTATTATTTAGTGTGACAATGTTTGTCAACATTGAGGGGGATGATAAAGGGATACAATTTCATTTTGAGTACCAATGTTAAATAATTGACACACGAATAAATTATAAATAATATCCCTCGTAGACTTGCTTCAATATATATTTGAATCCCTGAAGGATCAAAATGCATAAACCACATTTAAATATTGGTTTAAAAGTCAGTTCAAAATATTTTTGAAGTAAGGAATAAAGATGCCAAATGAAGGAGGTGAGTGTTCTTGAAGAAACACCTAAGGAGTCTCTTGAAGAGATCCATGACATGATTGTCAGATAACCCCAGAAGTGGTTTAGGAAATAGATATATAAATAGATCTCAATAAATCTAGAATTGACAATATATAATCTTTGATGATAAATTTATAAAAAGTAAAGTGCTTATGTTAAATCATGATTGGCCATCATGAATCATTCTCTAATTGAGAAATGTGGACATGTAGTCCGCAAAGTAGTGAATAAACCTCGAGGGTATGAATATTTGTTAAATCACACTAAATGATGAAAGAATATAAGTTTCTGAAGAACATAAACTACTTTGTTGGTTATATAGAATATAAAGAATAAAGATAGTTGATTACAACATTCTTTTAAGTATTGTTATAATGAAAATCATGATATAATTCATGATGAGTAGATTATTTCCTTCTTTTAAGTATTGTTGTAATGAAACATTTAATATACTTTTGAGTATAGTTGCGATATGCAAAATTCATTGAAGTGTACAGGTTCCTGAGGAATATAAATAACTTTAGTAGTTATAAAGAATGCAAAGAACATAGAATATAGATTACAACATGCTTCTAAGTATTGTTGTAATGAAAATCTTGATATAATTCAAGATGAGTAGGTTACTTCCGGCTTTTAAGTATTGTTGTAATGAAACTATTATTGTTCATTACAAATGTATTGCAGTGTGCAAACCTGATTGAAGCCCAAAATTGTAAACACTCAAAGTGTATAGCAAGCAAGCGCAAACTAAAGGTGTTTTAAATAAGAAAACATGCCTAAAGCATGAAAATGAACACAAAAGTTTTTAAAGAAAAGTTCATTAAGAATTATCTTGTGATGTTGTACTCTTTTTCCTTCACTTTGGTTTTTTTCCCATAGGGTTTTCCATTCTGAAGGTTTTAATGAGGCAAATGTTAATAAATGATGAACACCGTAAGTACGAAGACTAAAGATTATTATCTCTTGATTTTATTTTCTATACAAGATTTGTTTGAGTAATATTGTTAATAAGATACATATTTATGGATCCAGAAGTATCTATAACAAAATTGAGATATCAAAGGACAATTATAATTTTAGAGGAAATTAAATTAGGGGGAGTATCAAAAAGTATGCACATTATTTTCCTTAACTAAGATTTATCCCACTGGGTTTTTCTTAGTAAAGTTTTAATGAGGTATTATATTGATCCAGAAGTATCATGCTCAAAGTAATATTTGAAAGTTTTAATGAGGCATTATCTTGATCTAGAAGAATCAAGCACCACATCAAGGAATAACATCTCAAATATGTTATCTAAGTTAATATGTATTTTTATCCTTAACTAAGGTTTTCCCCCACTGGGTTTTCCTTTGTAAGGTTGTTTTACTGAAGAATTATATTGATCTAGAAGTATCATTCTACATTAATGTAGTAAATTAAATATGTTTTTGTACTCTTTTTCCTCCACTAAGATTTTCCCCATAGGGTTTTTCTTTGTAAGGTTTTAATGAGGCATTACATTGATCCTGAAGTATCGAACTCTTAGAAGAAATATCATTCTAATATGGTATTTACAATTCCAAGAGTTTCACTCTTTTCCTCATTCAAGGTTTTTTCCATTGTGATTTCCTAATAGAGGTTTTTAACGAGGCAACAAACAATATCTATGTCATCCAAATAGATATTTGCAAGCAACATACTATGAGGGGAAGCAATAATCTTTCAAAGAGGATAATTTCAAGCTACTATAAGAGCATTAAAGAATTTGAAGAGACATATTCAAGGATTAGTGTTAAAGTTATCTTTCTGATCCACATAAAGCAAAAATCACAAACTGGATATGTGTTTACAAACAACAATGCAGCTATTTCATGGAGATCTACAAAGCAAACATTGGTAGTAACATCATCCGATCATTCTGAAATACTAGCACTACATGAAGCAAGTCAAGAATGTGTATGGTTAAGACAATTAATTGAACATATTTGAAGCACATGTCAACTTCCCTCAACTACAGAAAGATCAATTATTTATGAAGACAAACATCATGTGTAGCTCAGATTCAAGCAGGATATATCAAGGGTGATAGGACAAAAAACATTTCTCCTAAATTCTTTTTCACACATGAGCTCCAAAAAGGGACAATAAGATAGAAGTGAAGCAAATCCAATCTCAAGAAAATCTAGTAGATCCAATCACGAAGGCACTTCCAAAATCAACATTGCATAAGATGATATATAAAATTGGTATGCGTCGCTTGCATCACCAAACTATTTGAATAATGCGTTACGAATCAGGGGGAGCATATATTATGCTGTAATGTACTCTTTTCCTTCACTAATATTTTTCACACTGGGTTTTTATTAGTAAGGTTTTAATGAGGCATTATTTTGATCCAGAAGTATAAACCCTCAATGGAACTTTGTCAATATGTTACCTAGTGATGAATAAAAATTGTACTCTTTTCCTTGTTTATGATTTTTCCCACAGGGTTTTTCATAAAGAGGTTTTTAATGAGGCAATTAATCTTATCATCTTTACATACGTGAAACACCCCCCCCCCCCCCCCCCGTTAAGGTCACTCACAAAGGGAATGCCTTAACTTCGGTGGAGCATTTTAGGTAAAAGATGCAGATAAATTACAAGACAGACAAATAAAGCAGCGGAAAATAAAGTCATTTTATAAACAATGTGGTTCAGTCAAGCTTTTACAATAGTTGCCTCAATCATACTTAAAAGTAATACATAGAACTTCTGTCTTGATTTAAAAACTTCTGAGTATAAAAGAAGCATAAAAATAACAATGATATTCCCCAATAAAGCATAAACCAGCCATAGGAGTGGAAGAGAGAGTCCAAAGCAATACATCGACTATCTTCGAGCTTGGAAAGGAAACTAAGCTAAGTGGTAACATTTCCTTCCTGCGAACCTGGGGGGGAGGAACAGAAGAAAAGAGGCGAAACAAAACTAGGACAGACATAAGTCTGGTAAGTCCAGTGACTTTCAGCATATAAACAGGCAAAAGCATCATGACATGAATAAACTGAATATAAGACAATACCGTGAGAACAAGGATAACAAGATAACATACGATTAATATAGATATGATAAGGCAAGATAAACTGAATGCGCTTATACTCTTTCTCTGCTTCGCTACTACCTTGTTATTCTGATTTTTATATCTCTGCACCACCTAACTAGTGTCTTAACTAGTAATCTATATAAAATGATCATATTGTAATGTGATCTCAATCCCCGCAATTGTGGTAGCCTTCATGTGTACATCTATCGTGAGGATTCCACCTCAATCTGCCTAATTGCCATGAATATGTTAGATGTACCCTTACTACCCTATCGATCGGCTCCCTACTCGTATTAATTTTTCCTTGTGTCTGTGTCAATCGGCCCTCTCTTGCGTGTAGATACCCTGTGCTGGTCCCACCATAAGGTGTATCAATCCTTATGATAGCAACCTGACACGATTCAAGATGCACAGTGCATAACTACTAGTACCCAGTGCCTACTTTATCCCACTCCGGAGTACGTGCACACCAATGAACCGTCGGAACTTACACTGATGTACCCCTGCCGCTGTTTCGACCGCTTATAATCAGCGCAGTAATCGTGCCCCACCCTGGCTAGTTCAGGGTTCCATGATACATCTATGTGGCACTAGTACAAAACAGACCAATTGCTTCGACTGTTTACCCCCCTATTGCATCGGTTCAACAACCGATGCAATTGGAGACGATGCAAAAAACTTTTTTCTATTGCATCGGTTACAAAACCGATGCAAAATCAATTATTTGCATTGAATGTTTAAAAGCAGCTGATGCAACATATGACTTTTTTGCACCGGTTTTCAGTAATAGATGATGCAAAAATGATTCTTTTGCTTAGTAAAGTCTTAAATTTTGCATCAGCTTTTTAAAAGTCCGATGCAAAACATTTGCATTTTTGCGTCGAATTTTATTTATAGCCGATGCTAAAAAAGGTATCATTTTCAATATTTTATTTTTGCATCACCTAATCTAACAACCGATGCAAAACGTTCGTCTTATGTAGAAACTTCCTTCCTTACCTAAATCAACGAAATTCTCAATATATATATATATATATATATATATATAACAGTAGACAAGCTGGTAGTTGCATAATATAATCATTTAAAATAGAACTAAATGACATACAAATTGAACACATAAAACAGTAAAACATATATATTTCAAGTATAATGTTTTCATAATCCATACAAAATAGCAATATGATTCAGATCTTCGGTACAATCATTAAGATGTTATATAGTTCACATTGTTAGCTACACCAATATAATTACGTAGTACTCATTACTTAATAAATGTGTAATCCATAGATGTCATCCTTCTAAGAAACAACTTCAATCCAAAATAAGAATCTGAAATAAAGTAACAAAGATAATCAGTGATGTCTATTTTCAGCATGATAAAACTGAATCATTACACAAATATTTGAAATAAAAAGATAAATATATTTGATACAAACATTTTCAGCATGATAAACTATCTAAACTGCATACTATTGTTATTGAGAGAAACTATTGTGAGTAGTGTTATTTCGGTTTTGTTGATTAAAATGTATGTACATCTAAAATTGACGATGTTTTAAACAGTTACAAATCAACTGAGCTGCACAAAAGATTTAACCAATTTCAAAACAAAGACAACTAACGAGCTGCACAACTATCATGTTGAAAAAAAGATAATTGACCTCAATTCAGTAACACACCATACAAGAATTTAATATTCAGTAACAGACCAAGTTCAAACCAAGTTGCTGGATATGCAAATAGTAGCTTGGCACTTTGGCCAAGCTTAAATGAAGGAAAAGATATGACATATTCTCATATGCAAATAGCAGCTTGTATGTAATAAGCACTTTGGCACTTTGGTTTTAACCATATTAATAAGCAGCTTGGCACTTAAAAAAGAAACAAAACTTATGTTGGGACCTGACATGACATGACCTGGGTATTATCCAAGTTTTTCTATGAACTCTTGCCTGATATCAAATGATATTTGTTTTTGTACTGCAAGTGGATAAGTTTTTTGCCTTGGACAATCCAGCAGTTCATGTATGTAATTATCTATGTTTTTTGCCTTGGACTATTAATTGCAAGTGGACTATAACATGCAAGTGGACTCGAGAACATGTATGTAATTATCCAACAGTTCATGTATGCTTGTCATCAAATGATATTTATTTCCTATGTGTCATTTGATATGATAACATGTCAAGTATGCTACTGACTCGGTCTATTTGGTATTATGTTTCCAGCAGCTCATTTCTCATGTGTTGTTTGCATATATGACAGGAAACATATTTGGTATTATGTTTCCAGCAGCTCACAATACAACAGCTTCCCTACCATTATCAGGGGACTTCAACTGTGTGTTGCATAATAGTGATTGAATTTTTCAATCCAATCATCTAGCAGCTGATTTTAACTCAAAAAAATACAATCTCATGTAATTTTTTCACATGGCATGGTGGTACTAATTTTAATGTGCACAGTAAAATTGACAAAACTAATTTTAATGTGTATGATTTTAGTTCAACTTTTCCCCATGTAGTGCTAACTAAACCATTCAAACAGTGTTTTTTCCCCTACTAATTTTAATGTACATCAGTTTTTCTTTTCCAAGCATGCATACTACACTGCCCTGTTACAACAGTTCTCTGTTTGTTTTTTTCATGAATCAATAAATCTACTAATTGATAATATATATTGAACATAAAATGCTACATTTGTGAAGGAGCTTCCAGCTCTGTAATTTTTGATCATTGTGATAACCTAGTGACTTATTGAAGTTTGCAATAGCAGTGGTTGAGGGAGGAAATAAAGTGGCACGCACATGGAAAAGTTGAGGGTGATGAAGTAGTGAAGGGCTGGTGGTAGAACTATGTGGGTTTGAGGTGGTTTATTTTGGTGAATGGGAGTTGTAGAAGTAGTAGGAAGCTAAAAAAAGGAGATGTAATTGAAAATTGCTTTGCATACAGTGTAACAAATAGAAGTAGTAGGAAGTTGACAAAGGAGATGGAATTGAGAATTGTTGTGCAAACAATGTGTCAGATGAAATCAAAAACCAAATGAAAGTTGCTGAAAACATTGTATAAATTGTTATCAGTGAAACTTCTGTAAAGTGTGCAAATATTAAAACAGTGCAGATTTAAAGATATATTCTTTGTTTATATGAAATGATGAAAACAGCAACAGGACAATGTAATGTCAGAAATGCGTGTAGTGCTACTAAGTACAAGTTTTGATCGTTGTGCCAGAGCTTGCAGCTCTATAATTTTTCTTCTGTTTATTGCTCAGAAAAAAAAATGCTTGCAAACTGTGTGTACCACAAGGACATAGTATGTTGGTTTTTCAGCTTTTGCATAGTCAAAATATACTTTAGTATTTTTCTTAAGACTAGTTGTGCATGCGTTTATTAGCTATTAATTTTTGTATTTTTTGTGAATTCATAGTTTGGAGAACTGGTACTTATCCAACCCGAGCCATGACCTCAAGGTTTTTAAATTGTATCTATTTAAGATAAAAATCAACAAAATTGAAGATTCTTAAGAATGGTAAGCTTAAGAAAAAAGTTACCTGCAACAAGCATTCTACTCCATGAAGATCAAGCATAACATTGATGGTCAAGCTCGTGCTGATATATATATATATAACCCAAACGCTGGAAGCACGACCACTTTGAATACTCGGAAGCTTACCATTCTTAAGCATCCTCAACTTAATGTTGTTAAAGGAGTTCTTCACTAAGTAACTTTTTTCTTCCTCTGATTTGAGCAAAAAATAAAAATGAAAAATTTGTTTTAAAGACCGTAATTAACAAGGGTTCCTGGATATTTTGATTTTAAATGTGTGCTAACCTAATTAATTTTTCTTGCAGAATGCAATTGTTGCAACACATTGGAACGCTCACTCGGTAATGTATGTTACTCGAGGAAAAGCTAATCTGCAGATAGTCAGAAACAGAGGCAATATTGCATTCAATGGTGACCTCAAGAATTTGTAATCAAAAATGGGTGGAAGGATTTAAAACCATCATGGATAATAGTATCTATTTAAGATAAAAATCAATAAAATTCGATACCCAGAAAACAAACCTCAAGGTTTTTAAATTTTCCAATGCAGCACCGAGAACATATATGATATTTTAACAACACGTGCAATTAAGGGAGCAACATTTTCTCTTTATTGATGCAAAGGACCTTCATCACTGCAGTAAGCTTCATAGTTCTATTAGTAAAAGGGAAGGTGAAAGCGTTTAAAAATAATTAATATTCCATCAAATAAGGGCTTTCAACATAAATCAAATATTATGCAGTTACCTCAAAGCTTATTGTATTGTCTATGATCTGACTCGCTGGAAGGAAAAAAAAAGTAATAGATTGTGTTTACCGTGTGTATACAGTAATGAATATAACCATGATGCAACAGTTTAAATTGTTGATTTTTATTGTGGAATAGCAGATTAGTTACATGATATATTTGTTACATTGTTGTTTGTATATGACTTGACAAGGTTGTGTCAGGCTACCAACACGCTACTGAAAATTTGAAATGCAAAAATGGCTTAATAATAAATTCCTAGTAACTGTAATATATATATATATATATATATATATATATATTAATAAATTCGCTACATACACAAAATGTTTCCAACAAAAATTATTATTTTGAACAAAAGAGCACTATAAGTGAAAATCCCTAACATGGACGGTATGAAGATAAATGCCAAAAATAATGAGTTTCAAAAAGAAAATCAATCAACAAAACGTTCAAACTGAAAATAGCAAAGGGTAAAACATTTAACTAAAAAAGAAGCTGTACGCCAGTAACCACTAATACTAAGATGAGATTATGAAGATATCGAGTGTGAAGTTGCATACAACGAACATAAATTGTTTAACAGAAACATTGTAGAGAAAGCAAGTGAGAAATCGCTAGAATGAAGCCTTAAAATACAAAATGAAAGGCCTAATGAAGAGTCCAGTGAAAAGTCCACTATGCCCAGAGTCTCAATCATGGCCTAATAACTGCAAATTTCACCCACTGAAATAAACAATATAACACCACACAGATAAGATTCTGAATTGATTGCATAATACTACGTTAAATTTTACAATGAATTCTCCTATGGCTTATTTTTTTTCTCCTTTCTTGCTGGATATTTGAAACCTGATTACATGCTGTTGGAGAAATTATCAGTCCTAGCTCAGGTTATCAGTCTTTAAAGTGATTGTTCCTCTTAACTTTTTGATATCAATGTAACATAGAATAAACAGAAAATCCGTTACTTTCCTCTTCGAAATAAATTCATGAGAATTAAAAGCTTACCATAACTCTATAAATAGAATGGGTGACAATCCATTTCCTCTTCTGGTATAAATTCCAGAGGATTAAAAGCTTGCAATAACTCCTCCATAAATAGAATTCTGTTAAACATGAAAGTGCACATGGGCATATTAATAAAATTGATCAAAAATTAACCGAGCTTTAAAGTTTGAATATCAAAATTCATTTAATTAACATAATTCAATCGTACAGTTACGATGTAAGGTCCCACCAAAAAAACAGATTACAACAAATAAAAATAAATTACAATTGAATAAATGCACAGAAACAGACAATTCAAACATAGATGGAAAATGGAAAGGGTATACATTTATGGTGCATCACATGCGTGTATTAAAGATCCTGCCTAGCTTAACACTGCACCCTTCTCTATATAACATTGTAAACCCTTCAGCAGTTTGTAGTAGACACAGACATATTATAGAATTCTTGTCTCTCCTTTTTCGAAACAAAATTATAAGCATGAGCATTGATCAAAAGACAAAAGACTGGAATGAAATGGGTGTCGCGGACACGATATATGAAGATGATCAAGAGCACGAAGAAGATAATGAGTTGTTTTGTGCAATTTCAACGCCAAGCAGTCTTATTTCTCACCATTTTTCTTTTATCGGGGCTACTCAGTTTCTAGCTTTGCATTCTATGGTTGAAGAATGGTATGTTATAAACCTATAATTTTGCTTTCGGTGTGAGAATTGTTGATTTTGATGGTTAATGTCTTAATTGTAGGTCATCGGTACATGGCCAGACTGATGTTACTATTCGATTTTATGATCAAGTCTATCATCTCCACAAGGTCGTATTCACATAATATAATCATCTACATCTGTACAGCTACACAATTGTTTTAGAAAACGTTGATTTATAAATAAAAAAACATGGCAATTCAATGAATTTTTTTGTGTTGATAATTTTTTATTACAATCTGGCCTAGAAACCTCGCATTAGTTGGATCATGGCATATTTAATTTTATTTTATTTCAGTTTTCGCCATAGAAGTCCAAAAGAACTTCAATTTTTAAATGACGGTTGTCAATTTTTTAACTCACGGTTGTCAATTTTCTATTTTTTATTAACAGTATCAGAGCCCTGTCAACTTTCTACATTATTTCATTTACCAACAAGAACAAAACAGAGAGAAGCATGATATGGAATAACATTAATTCAATTCAAGCAAAATTATTTCTACATGTTTAATACCTATACTATTAAATATACAAATCTAACTTATGATTTTAATACACATTAGGATACCAACAAACTAATCAACATCCACTTCAGCAATCAATAAATGCAAACAACGCGGCTAAAATGACCCTATGGTAACATTTTCCCACAATGATCATCAGCATCCAAAATTATTTTTCGATATCGAATATATGCATCTACATATACAAATGGATATAGCTGGTTTCACAAGTTTTTTTAATCTAACTCATTGTAGGAGTGTGTAAAAAGTTCAGATACATTGACAAGGCTGAACATTCGTTACAGCCCATCGCACATGTATAACACGGGAAGTTTAAGGTTGGTTTAATTTATAAGCCGCTCTCAATTATGTTTATAGCCTTTTACAGAAGTAGCACCACTGATGTCATGAAGTTTGCCCCGATAGTTGATGTTTAATCAACATTGATCAACTAAATACCTCACTTTATAGGCAGATCGATATGCAGCACAGTATGCATTAAATATGTAAGCCAACAGTGAACTTTATCCATGTACCGTCGAATTCAATTTTTATGGATACTTGGTTTGATGACCAAGCTCCAAAAACATGTCCAATAATTCAAATAAGGCCACGCTCAATTAATCTGCTTAATATCGTGCTCTATGACATCAGTATGATTTGCATAAAGAAATCAGTATTAATGAGAAATTATAATAATAAGGGCACGTAAGTTGAATCTCAGTAAATAGGGAAGCAAAAAATATTTTCCATGAATGCATAATATAAATATACAAAATTGAAATCAGTGCTACTCGGGAGAATCAAGAAATCATACCGACTCCAACAAGTGTCTCACTTCAGTATCGGACAGCTTGGTGCCCCATTTATCCAAACCAGCTTTTAATTCATCAAAAATTATTGTACCACTCTTATCAATGACCATAGATTTGAATATTTCTTTCAGACCGATGATTTCTTCTTTTGATAAATTTTCTGCAGCCAATTGAAGAGTTATTATTACAACATAAGAACTCTAGAACTTCGCACACATTGCATCACAACTGTTGAAGTACATTTAAGTTTATCAATTCAGAGGGGGGGGGGGGGGTGTTCGCTCACCTTTAGTGCTATTTTTTTAAGTTTGTTCATGGCTGTGAATCGTCTCATTCTTGATAAAACTGTGATATTCATAGGTTTATCAGATGCATCCCCGCCCATTAGCCATGGATGTTCTGCAATAAATAAAACAAATATAAAGATTGAGCTGAAGCACAAATATGAATACAGATAATGTCAGCTGAGTTGTTTAATAGTGCTGCTTTTCAAAAGATTAGTGAAGATAAGAGTGCAACACTGGCAGATAATGTGTTTGTGCAACAAACCAGTAAAAAAGAAAGAAGAGGTTTCCGGCATATAACCATTTGCCAAATTTATAGTGAAAATGTGTAAATTTGTGAGGGGCATGGCCAGATACATCTATTACTGATAGTAAACTACGGAAAATAGCAGAAGCCAATCGATACACTTAATTGCAGAAATCAAACGTGCAATTCGTATAAGAATTTGATCTTACTCAAGATTTCATCTGAAGGAGGACGCTGATTGGGATCTGTCTGCAACATTTTCTTGACTGTCTTTTGCACTGCTTGATGTTGAGGGCCATGGTTCTGATGAGTAATCATTATCTTCTTGCAATATAGCTGCAAATGTTTCTTTTGTACTGCCTGCAATACTTGTAAACTCATATATAAGTTTTTTTCATGCAGACTTCCTCAAAACTTGCAAGCAAAGCTTGATTCTCTAAAGATTGTTATTTAATAAAATAAAAAACTATGGAAACCGCCAAACATATAAACATAACAGGAAAGATCGTACGTTATAGCCAAAAAGCTAACAACATGCTCTTCTAAATACTGAAATTCTTTCCTTGAAGACTGTCATATACTTGTTTCATGCATATAAAAGGTTAATTGGAGAAACAATAATGAAAACTGAAGTATACAGAAGTCAGGCAACAGACAAATGGTGTAACCAACTACCTTTCCTCACGTTTCTCAAGTACTGCAATTTGCCCTTTGAGTTGCGCCAATTTCTCAGGTATGTCTGCATCTATCAATCATTAAGCATTTGACGGTTCTTGTAGTCGAAACTCTAATAGAAATCTGCTTCTTTAAGGTCATGGAGTCATGTGTGAGTTACATCTTCAACTGCTATCTCATTACAGTTCACTGTCTGAGAAACTACTTTTGTACATCTATAGGCAAACAAAAAAAGTTTAACAGTTGCCAATCGCAGGAAGAATTAGTGCAACATCAACTTTCAGGAATAACGGTGACTCATCTCGAATCTTCATGAATGGTGTTAGGTTTTTCGATTATACAATTATTTTTATGGTTCTGCATTGAAAACCATTCAAAAGAAATGGGGGAAAAAAGTAAAAGCCAATTGTTTATCCAAGTACACAAAATTTAGAAACTCCAAGAATAATAATTTTCGGTGAGAGCAAAAATATACTGTCGATGCGGAAACAATTGAAAACAGAAACACATGGGGAAATCAAGTTCTTGAAACCATAAGCTCTGTTCAGAAAAGTGAATCGTCAAAATGCAGTGATATCACATTTTCAATCGTCCTAACGCTTAACAACTCAAATCAAAAAACTCAACCATGGACATGTAAGACACAAGTTGCTTCATGAATTACGTATATTCATTCTTTGAAGTACTAAGTTTAGTACAGGTATTTAAAAAATAAACTGGACTTATTCGTTACATTTTCTATGAGAAATTTAAGAAGAATCCAGTTACTTCATTTATCTATATAAATTGCACTGAAATGGTCCAATACGTAGTCTTCCTCTTTTTCGGTACGAAATTAACTGTTAACTGTTCAATGTTTTTATTAATACACCCCACTGCAGTTAATTTCTTTGATTTTCCTCTTACTTTTTCCATAACTCAACTAATTAAACTATATTAGCTCCAATATTTAAACAAGCTGCAATTTTTAATAAATAGATAATCAATCAATAGGTGTATATATTTCACATTAATTTCTATGGCAGAAAATTATAGTTCACGCTAGGGAGATGGGATGTTTTAATATAATGATATCAGATCTAAATGATTCAGAATAGAAATTAAATCTCATTTATTCGACATGGTTCTATATTTGTACAAAAGAATCAAACTTCTGGTAAAACACAATAAGAGATTCATGATTCATAGCTAAGTAGTAACAAACTGTGTTTTAGATTAAAAAAAGATGAATTGACATACATATAAGTGATCCTGTCACAGAATATTACAGCCCAAATAATTGAAGTAAATGAAAGGTAGGACAAGACCAATAACTAGAGGTTCAACACATATATCATATGAGATCTAAGCTAAAAAAAAACTGTAATTAGAACCGTTTGAACAGGTAAGAATACGAACATTCACCATTGAGAAACCTCTGAAACAAGAAAAATAAAAGGAAGATCGAGTTACCAAAAAAACACTGTAATTAGAATCATTTGAAAAGGTAAGAATACGAACATTCAGTATCTTTTACTACTGTCTGTCACACCTAGCTTTTCAGAGTCGATGCTTGAACACATCTGGAGTTTGGAGCCTCAAATTAACGCTGGTTCAAAGGAAAAAATATATATGGAAGATTTCATAAGGGAATGGTTTGTAACTGAATCATTATCTTAAAGAAAATTTCACTTCCGATTTCTGCTTAACTCAGAAAAATTGAACTCAACTTTTTTTTCTTTTGATTCACAATAAACATGTCCAAACTACCACCCCAAAATCCTCATGTGCACAAGTTGAAACTAATCGCGATTGCTTATAGAAAGAAATTAACAAATTTCAATTGCCTTGGTTATAGGAATTTAACAAATTGAGTACAAAACATTAAAACAAAAATAAAAAATAAAATAAGGTAGATTCGATACCCTAATAATAAGAAAGCGTACTTGAATCCAAGCTGCAAAATCAGCTGCGAAGGAAAGGTGAAATCTAATTTCTAGGGTTTTTCTTTTACGTGGATGGGAAAAGGAGAACGAAGAAAGAGTAATGGGACCGGGATAAAGGAGCGATGGTGCGAAGTAACGCGCGAAGTGAAAAAAAATGTCACACGTGAATGATATTTGATAACTGCATTGCGCCAAATAAAGGTTTGATGCCACAAATATTCAGCCGCCAGAAACGCAAATAAATATAGTTGCATCGGTTGTATTTACAACTGGTGCCACTATAACTATTTGCATCTGTGCATTTTCGTCGGTTGTTGTAGAAAACCGATGCAATACGTAATTTCGTATCATCTACTGCTTTTCCAATACCAGTTGCATCGGATTTTCATATGGAAACGATGAAAATACACTATTTGCATCTGTTATTGTCACAACTGATGCAAATGAGGCGAAGTAACAAGCATATTTTGTACTAGTGTGGGTTACTGGTGAAATGAGTCCCCGTTACTAGGGTTTCCTACTGGTTAAATTTGTGGGCCTATATTTACTAATATTACCCACCAACCCGATATGTACTTAACCCTCCCACTGATTCAAGCATGTTTATTTAATGGCTAAGTTTGTGGGCCTATATATACTAATATTACCCACCCAACTTGATATGTACTTAACCCTCCTACTGGTTCAAGCAAGTTTATTTAATGATTAAGTTTGTGAGCCCATATTTACTAGTATTACCCACCCAACTTGATATGTACTTAACCCTCTCGCGCATTATGCTATATTGGTTAAGTGTTGTCCATTCATGTTAACTTAACCCATCCATTCATCATGTCATGTTGATTAAGTGTTTTCTTATTAACTTAACCCTCCTCACTTATCACGTTGGATTGGTTAAGTGTTTCCTATTAACTTAACCCCGTTCGTCCATCAAGTTATATTGGTCAAGTGTTTCTTGTTAACTTAACCCCATGTGTTCATCATGTTGTATTGGTTAAGCGTCATCAATCAATTCAAGTTACTTAACCCACCTACTGGTCATGTTACTTTGGTTAAGTGTTTCCTTCTTGTGTCAACTTAACCCTACCACAAATCAAGTTATATTGGTTAAGTGTTGCCCTCTTGTTTTAACTTAACCTCACCACAAATCAAGTCATATTGGTCAAGTGTTTCCCTCTTGTTTTAACTTAACCTTACCGCAAATCAAGTTATATTGGTTAAGTGTTTCTTATTAATTAACCCTACCCATTCATCATGTTATACTGGTTAAGTGTTTCCTATTAACTTAACCCTAGTCATTCATCTTGTTATATTGGTTAAGTGTTTCTCATCAACTTAACCCTAGTCATTCATGCTATATTGGTTAAGTGTTCCTATGAACTTAACTCTAGTCATTCATGTTATATTGGTTAAGTGTTCTTATGAAATTAACCCTGGTCATTCATGTTATATTCGTTAAGTGTTCTTATGAACTTAACCCTAGTCATTCATCTTGTTCATTAGCATTAATTGATTTATTAATGCACCAACCTCTCATATTAGATATGTGTTGTTGCGGTTACTGGATGTGTCGGGCAGTTCCGGGCAGTTTTACACCACAACTCAATATAATCTCGAGTTTTTCTTAGGCATGATGCATTAACCTCTCACATTAGATGGGTGTTGTTGTGGTTACTGGATGTGCCGGGCGGTTTCGGACAGTTTTACACCACAACTTAATCTAACCTCGGGTTAGGCACGTTCATCTTTAAGCATATTTACCATACATATACCCAAATCTAGATTTTACATGCTAATTATCACAAATTCACAAAATTAGCCATGTTCCAATTCTCAAGTTATGCCTTAACAAAGTTAATTTCAAGTTATGCCCCATAAATTCCCTTTCAACATATTTCAGCACATTAGTCAGTTTAACAAATTAAACCTCACCTAAAGTTCCATTAATATATCTCGCCCAACCATAAATTAAGCCTATAAACTTACAAGCCCAAAATCATTGTCATAATTCACGATACAGCACATTCCCTAAGGTTTAGTTATATTGCACCATACAAAATATTCTCCAAAAACCCCCAGTCAAGATTCAAAGTATAAACTATGCCAAATTATAGCCTTTAATTACAATGCATACCAATTTACCCAAAAATCCCAATTTAGACATGTTCACATTTAATAGTTATCCCTATCTTACTACAGGTTTTCATGCATAATCTCCTTCTCCCAAATCATAAGCTATTATATATAATATGCCCCAATTTTTAAGTCTTAAATCACGACATGTACTATGCCTTACATGTTTACAACTCAATTTACGCCCCAAACCCCAAGTCATATGTCCAATATACTTTATGCCTAAATTTTCAAGTCGAATGTTCGACCCACTTTATGTTTTAAATACAACATACGTTATGTTCTCAAATCAGTTACGCCCAGTTATACATAATTTATTACTTTTTCCCAATTTTGGCGCTGGTCATGTTCAAATATTATGCCTAATTTTTTTGCGTTGGTCATGTCCAAATCATATATGATGCCCAATTTTATTTTCCACGTATGTTCATCTCTTATGAGATTTTGCTCAGGCTCACAGTAGCCTGGCTATAAAAACAAAAGGGAAGAAGGAAAGTAGAGACAAAGAATGGATATAATAATATCAAATGAGATAGATCCAATAGAAAGACAGATAGAAATAGGCATAACCTCAGATTCAGATTTATTACAATGTCAAAATCACAATTGATTTTTACTTCTGAAAATAACATGAACTTACAAATTACAGAACGGTCTTGAATTCTGGGATCTGATTTCTAGAACTGAAAAGCGATCCCTTGTTGTAGATTATCGATCCTCTAATTTAGATTTGATTCTTAGAAAATAGTCGTTGAAGTCGTTGAATTAGCCTTTGAATCTCTACTTGAATTCTAAACTTGATTTCTTGAAGAACTAGAGCAGCATAAGGACGTCTTTAATTTATTTTTGATATGAATTAGGATAGAGAATAGGCATAATGGAGTTGTGTAGAGAAAACTTTAGCCTTAGGGGTGTTTACGTAGCATAGGTATCAACGAATCTGGTCAGAACATGCGTCCAAATGCAGAAAAACGAACCTGGCCTCGGATCTAGAAATCGGGGGGAGGTCGACCCCTAGGTTGATCCCCTGGTCGACCTATGTGACCCAGGTTGACCCCCTAGTCGACCTGGGTCCTAGGAAGGAAATTTCCTGCTCAGCCCGGGTGTGTGATTTGAATTTTAAATTTGAATCTGAGTTGTTTTACTTTATTTAAATTCCTGAAACTTCTGAGTGCCATAACTTTCTCATACGAAGTCCGATTTACGAAAACTTGGACTCTATTCCAAGCAGAATTTCGAGACGAACGCAATGGCATAACCCTTTTCCCTTAATTCTCACTTTAAAAATTAAGTATTCTTTAATTCGTTCTTTTAATATTCTCAAAAATACAGGGTGTTACATTCTCCTATCTTTAAAGGATTTCATCCCCGAAATCTCTAAGTTAAGAAGAATGCATATCCTAACATTCAACATCCATGTACTCAACCATTCAATCACAAACATCTATTGTCCTTAAAAAGATTTCTAGTGCTTTCATGATCATATGCATAGTGTGTGTACATGTCCTTATCTAATGCAAAATCAGGCAGTCTACGGATTCAGTTGACCTCCTCAATGCAAATTATGTCAGTGCCATGAGTCCATCATGTATGCAATTATTCCTAATCGTACTTTATAACTTCTACATGAGTGCACGATCATTCATACAAATGCAACATCCATATAATAACACATCATGTTTCAGTTCATATATATAAAAATTCACTCATGCATATGCAATATGAAAGTGACTGAGCCGATCTAGTGCCTAATGTGTGTATATGCATCCACAAGCAACCACTTGCAACCACCAATCATAACATGTTTCAAACACATGTTTACATCCATTGGCTTCTACCTAAGGATCGAAGATATGACCTAGAGGATATACCTAAAAAAAAGATAGGAACAAACATGCATAGAATTCCTAGAAAAAGAGATCAAGGATATACCCTCAAGTAAAAGGGTATGATGCGCATGTCTTATCTTCGGTCTCCCACGTCGCATCTTTTTGAGCTTCACTCCACTGTACCTTAACTAATTTAACTTCACAGTTGCGAAGCTTCTTGACCTCCATTTCCAAAACTCACTAGTAAAGATAGGACCTTGATCACTTACTATGCTGGAGGGTATCCAATGTAGTTGAACTATCTTTCCAAGATAAACAGGTGTTAACCATGATACCAAGTGTATATACTAAGATGATTAGAGGTCTCTCCTCTACTTAGCTTATCCATCATGTCACAAATCTGAGGTCTAAAGCTAAAGGTTGCTATGTACTTTTTACCTCTCTTAAGGTTACTCTTTTTCTACTTAAGGCACCTGCCACAACCATTTATTTCTCACGCAAACCATCCTAGTCGAACTCGACATTCCTCAAGTACAAGCCCCAAAGGCCTAAACCAATATCAGACAAGCACCCAAGGAATACCTCCTCCGAATTTGGACGATCTATGTGAGATGATACTAGCAAAACAACCAAACAATTGAGCACTTAACCGACTCTGGCTATCCTCGCCAGTCTTGCTCCAAAACTACCGTTGATCGCATAACTGGTTTTGCATTGTCAACTAGATATATGCGGAAGTCTATCTCGAGTTTTAGGGGGAAAACCCCTAACTTAATCAAAAACATCTGCGTACTCATGGACTATTCTAACGGATCGCAAATCGTCGATAGATGCATCAAGTGATTCAAGGTAGCTAAGCTTAATTGATCCCCTCAGGATTGCACGAAATCTCGAGGGTATTCCTGTGGCAAGTAAAAAAAATCTAACTACCCTCCTTTCACAATTACTAGCTAACCAACTCATGCCTAGAATCAACCAATAGCCTATGGAACAAAAAACATAAGCGTTATACTTAAACTCAATCCTTAATATAGCTATTCTCAAATCCTTACAAACCAAAGATAAATGAGCCGAACCACTAATTGGATTTGAGACAAATAATGGGATCTTCTACTATACAAGTACTAAGGTGCAGAGACTCAACTATGGAAGCAGATGTGAAGTGCTAAAATCAAAAAGAGTACTAACAGGATGATAAAAAAGATAGACTAATCTCTACCTCTTTCTCAGACACGCTGGCAGTGAGAGCATGCACTTGCCCTCCTGAAAATCCTTTCCTTTGTTCTTGCCCTTGTCCTTAATTATATGACCCGTTATACCATAATAAAGACACTTCCTCTTGTTTTAGGTTTTACTATTCTTTGTGAACCAAGTTGACAAGCCTTTCGAAAGTTGCCCCCATCGCATGGGAAATCCTACAAAGCTTGGAAGAGAATTAGTCGTAAGTGAAACTACTACGACTATGGATGGAGGTTAGGCACTTCTTCGCCCTTTAATAGGTGTCGTAGTCTCATCGAGCCTACGGAATCATGCCGCGATGAGGTTACCTCCCAGAAAGCCAGGAGCTCCGAAGACTCAGGAAAGAAGGAAACAAGGATTCAAACAGAGGATCTAAAGATAGTGCATATGGCTTTGGGGAATATGGCTTTAAAGCAAAACTTTTCTTTTGAAAATGCTTCTTTTAAAACCGTTTTGAAAATAATTTTTCAAATCTTTTATCTGATCCGGTAACCTTCAGCTCTGATACCAAGTGAAACACCCCACCTCCGTTAAGGTCACTCACAAAGGGAATGCCTTAACTTCGGTGGAGCATTTTAGGTAAAAGATGCAGATAAATTAAAAGATAGACAAATAAAGCAGCGGAAAATAAAGTCATTTTATAAACAATGTGGTTCAGTCAAGCTTTTACAATAGTTGTCTTAATCATACTTAAAAGTAATACATAGAACTTTTGCCTTGATTTACAAATTTCCAAGTATAAAAGAAACATAAAAATAACAATTATATTCCCCAATAAAGCATAAACCAGCCATAGCAGTGGAAGAGAGAGTCCAAAGCAGTACATCGACTATCTTCGAGCTTGGAAAGAAAACTGAGCTAAGTGGTAACATTTCCTCCCTGCGAACCTGGGGGGGCAAAAGAAAAGAGGCGAAACAAAACTAGGTCAGACATAAGTTTGGTAAGTCCAGTGACTTTCAGCATATAAACAGGCAAAAGCATCATGACATGAATAAACTGAATATAAGACAATACCGTGAGAACAAGGATAACAAGATAACATACGATTAGTATAGATATGATAAGGCAAGATAAACTGAATGCGCTTCTACTCTTTCTCTGCTTCGCTACTACCTTGTTATTCTGATTTTTATATCTCTGCACCACCTAACTCGTGTCCCAACTAATAATCTATATAAAATGATCATATTGTAATGTGATCCCAATCCCCGCAATTGTGGTAGCCTTCAGATGTACATCTATCGTGAGGATTCCACCTCAATCTGCCTAATTTCCATAAACATGTTAGATGTACCCTTACTACCCTATCGATCGGTTCCTTACTCGTATTAATTTTTTGTTGTATATGTGTCAATCGGCCCTCTCTTGCGTGTAGATATCCTGTGCTGGTTCCACCATAAGGTGTATCAATCCTTATGATAGCAACCCGACACGATTCAAGATGCACAGTGTATAACTACTGGTACCCAGTGTCTGCTTTTTCCCACTCCGGAGTACGTGCACACCCGTAAACCGTCGGAACCTACACTGACGTACCCCATGCCGCTGTTTTGATTGCTTATAATCAGCCCAGTAATCGTGCCCCACCCTGCCTAGTTCAGGGTTCCATGATACATCTATGTGGGTTACTGCTGAAATGGGTCCCCGTTACTAGGGTTTCCTACTGGTTAAGTTTGTGGGCCTATATTTTCTAATATTACTCACCAACCTTATATGTACTTAACCCTCCCACTGATTCAAGCATGTTTATTTAATGGCTAAGTTTGTGGGCCTATATTTACTAATATTACCCATCCAACTTGATATGTACTTAACCCTCCTACCGATTCAAGCATGTTTATTTAATGGTTAAGTTTGTGGGCCTATATTTAATAATATTACCCACCCAACTTGATATGTACTTAACACTCCCGCGCATTATGCCATATTGGTTAAGTGTTGTCCATTCATGTTAACTTAACCCATCCATTCGTCATGTCATGTTGGTTAAGTGTTTTCTTATTAACTTAATCCTTCTCACTTATCACGTTGGATTGGTTAAGTGTTTCCTATTAACTTAACCCCGTTCAACCATCAAGTTATATTGGCCAACTGTTTCTTGTTAACTTAACCCCATGTGTTCATCATGTTGTATTGGTTAAGTGTCATCAGTCAATTCAAATTACTTAACCCACCTACTGGTCATGTTACTTTGGTTAAGTGTTGCCTTCTTGTGTCAACTTAACCCTATTACAAATCAAGTTATATTGGTTAAGTGTTTCCCTCTTGTTTTAACTTAACCTTACCACAAAAAAATCATATTCATTAAGTATTTCCCTCTTGTTTTAACTTAACCTTACCGCAAATCAAGTTATATTGGTTAAGTGTTTCTTATTACTTAACCCTACCCATTCATCATGCTATACTGGTTAAGTGTTTCCTATTAACTTAACCCTAGTCATTCATCTTGTTATATTGGTTAAGTGTTTCTCATTAACTTAACCCTAGTCATTCATGCTATATTGGTTAAGTGTTCCTATGAACTCAACCCTGGTCATTCATGTTATATTGGTTAAGTGTTCTTATGAACTTAATCCTAGTCATTCATGTTATATTCGTTAAGTGTTCTTATGAACTTAACCCTAATCAGTCATCTTGTTCACTAGCATTAATTGATTTATTAATGCACCAACCTCTCACATTAGATATGTGTTGTTGCAGTTACTGGATGCGTCGGGCGGTTCCGGGCAGTTTTACATCACAACTCAATCTAACCACGGATTTTCTTGGGCATGATGCACTAACCTCTCACATTAGATAGGTGTTGTTATGGTTACTGGATGTGTCGGGCGGTTCCGGGCAGTTTTACACCATAGCTCAATCTAACCTCGGGTTAGGCATGTTCATCTTTAAGCATATTTACCATACATACACTAAATCTAGATTTTACATGCTAATTATTCCAAATTCACAAAACTAGCCATGTTCCAATTCTCAAGTTATGCCTTAACAAAATTAATTTCAAGTTATGCCCCACAAATTCCCTTTCAACAAATTTCAACACATTAGTCAGTTTAACAAATTAAACCTCATCTAAAGTTCCATTAATATATCTCGCCCAACCATGAATTAAGCTTATAAACTTACATGCCCAAAATCATTGTCATAATTCACGATACAACACATTCCCTACGGTTTAGTTATATTGCACCGTACAAAATATTCTCCAAAAACCCCTAATCAAGATTCAAAGTATAAACTATGCCAAATTATAGCCTTTAATTGCAATGCATACCAATTTACCCAAAAATTCCAATTTAGGCATGTTCACATTTAACAGTTATCCCTATCTTACTACAGGTTTTCATGCATAATCTCCTTCTCCCAAATCATAAGCTATTATATACAATATGCCCTAATTTTTAGGTCTTAAATCACGACATGTACTATGCCTTACATGTTTACAGCTCAATTTACGCCCCAAAACCCAAGTCATATATCCAATATACTTTATGCCTAAATTTTCAAGTCAAACGTTCGACCCACTTTATGTTTTAAATATAACATATGTTATGTCCTCAAATCAGTTACAAATCAGTTATGCCCAATTATACATAATTTATTACTTTTTCCCAATTTTGGCGCTGGTCATGTTCAAATCATATATTATGCCCAATTTTTTGCGCTGGTCATGTCCAAATCATATATTATGCCCAATTTTATTTCCAACGTACGTTCATCCCTTATGATATTTTGCTCAGGCTCGCAGTAGCCTGGCTATAAAAACAAAAAGGGAAGAAGGAAAGTAGAGACAAAGAATGGATATAATAATATCAAATGAGATAGATCCAACATAAGACAGATAGAAATAGGCAAAACCTCAGATTCAGATTTATTACAATGTCAGAATCACAATTGAATTTACTTCTGAAAATAACATGAACTTACAAATTACAGAACGGTCTTGAATTCTAGGATCTGATTTCTGGAACTGAAAAGCGATCCCTTGACGTAGATTATCGATTCTCTAACTTAGATTTGATTTTTAGAAAATAGTTGTTGTAATCATTGAATTAGCCTTTGATTGAATTCTAAACTTGATTTCTTGAAGAACTAGAGCAGCACAAGGACGTCTTTAATTTATTTTTGATATGAATTAGGGTACAGTATAGGCGTAATGGAGTTGTGTAGAGAAAACTGTAGCCTTAGGGGTGTTTATATAGCATAGTGATCAACGAATCTGGCCAGAACGGGCATCCAAATGCAGAAAAACGAACCAGGCCTCGGATCTGGAAATAGGGGGGAGGTCGACCCCCAGGTTGACCCCCTGGTCGACCTATGCGACCCAGGTCGACCCCCTTGTCGACCTGGGTCCTGGGCGGGAAATTTCCCGCCCAGCCCGGGTGTGTGATTTGAATTTTAAATTTGAATCTGAGCTGTTTTACTTTATTTAAATTTCTGAAACTTCTGAGTGCCATAACTTTCTCATACGAAGTCCGATTTACGGAAACTTGGATTCTATTCCAAGCAGAATTCCAAGACGAACGCAATGGCGTAACCCATTTCCCTTAATTCTCACTTTAAAAATTAAGTATTCTTTAATTCGTTCTTTTAATATTCTCAGAAAATACGGGGTGTTACAATACGCATATTCAAGGGGGAGTGTTGTAATATATATGAGTGAATATTCTTTTGTCATATTCTATTTAGTCCCACATTGTGGGATAAGTTTTACTTCAAGCTCCCAAGCCTTTGTATAAGGAGCTCATGTAATGTAAATAGTGTACTAATTTTGGAATGAATAAAAAGTATCTTCTTTCTCCTCCTCTAATGGCTTTCTTATTATACATTGTTTACAACAAATTTTACCTTATTACACATTTTACTCTTAACAAATAAGGGTAATTTTACCTTAATAAATATTGTAAGGGTTGTAGTATTCTTTTTCGATTCGCATATATCAATTTTTTTAAACCCTAAAGGATAAGCGTTTTTGGAGGAATAAGATCGATTTTTTTTTTTTGTCGACATAAATATGCCGAATTTTATAATTACGAAGGCAATGCACCGAAATGCCTATTAGTTTTCGACATATCACTATCGAATACATATATAATTGATTACGTGCTACATTCAGTGCAGTGGTGACGAACCGCTTATTTTTAATTCGATTTCCCTTCTCGAATAAGTTTTTTTAATCTAATTCGAATGGGCAATCAGGGAATATTGAGTAGTGTGAAATGATATGTTTGTGCAGCCCTTTAAGAATTTTTCAAATAGTGGAGTGTTTTTAAAAAATGGCATCCCCTTAACAATAGTTAGAGTGTAAATAACAATACCCAAATAGGAGTTGAAAAGATGTTGGCAAATCAAAACCCAGCTTCGCTTAAAAACTCATTCCCACTTTGCTGACTCGATTTTGGACAGGAGTGAAAAACAATGAAGGGCACAAAAGATTGAATTTAATTACAGATCCCACAATTAAAAACCAAACGAAAATCGCCATAGGTAGTTTCTCTCACCATAGGGGAGAGAAAACTTCTCAAAAAATATATACATATGTATATGAATTATTTAATACTTTTTTTAATCTTATTGATTTATTTCCGGAATTTTGAATTTTCAATCTTGTATGTTTGTTGCAATGGACGAAATTTGACAGATATTTCTTAGCATATTTATTTTATTTGTGAGAAAAGTGAAGGGGCTAGCCTCTTATTTGTAGTGCAGGGCTAACGGCACTGCACTTTATGCTAAGGGATCCCACAGAATTGCCAATCGAACAACGTTTGGTCTATGGTTGTACGCCGAACGCGGCAAAAAAAAATTCGGTGGTTGCGGTGAGAGCCCTTACTGCAAATTGATGCGCCTTTAGCATCACACTATGCATAGTGTTTAGAGTATATATTAAACATACAGTAAAATTTGGATCAAAATAATAAAATCCAAGCCATTTAGGCTATAGAAACATTAGCCTATCTCTTTTACTGGATGACAAACATAATTAGGTGGTCTACCAACCTTCATCTCCGGTCTTCTTTTTTTGCTTAACATTTATTTATAATGTTATATTATTTCTTTCCCTTAGTTACCAATTTCATTTAGGTTTGCATTAATGTTAACTCTACTACTTAATGTTCAAATATTCATTAACCTTTTTAAATTTGAAACATCAACATTTACTAATTTAAATTTTATTTTTTGAACCATCCTAAATTGGAAGATTTCAAATGTCAATAACTTATCCGCTTAACTCGACTACAAAACTTTATGCATGAAAGTTGTTCAAAAGATCACCACGAACCCAATTGTGTAGCTTTTATAGCCAATTTTGATGTTTACAAAATTATCATTATTCGTCATATTATTAATTATTAATTTTTATATGGTATTACACCCTTCGCCTCTAAAGGTTCTAAGATTCCTCAAGGTGCCAGCCTGATTGTGGTCAGTATCGAGTTGAATCCCCTTAAAGGAAGTCTTCATACTTTTACCATCAACTTCCCATGTTACTTTGGTAGTCTTTTCCTCTTACATTTGTTTCTGTCTTACCTATTTTGGCTAGAATCAAAGGGCACTCTTCTTTATATCCAACAGGTGAAGTCACTTTTTTTCCCTGCTGGTTCTTTGTGAATACTGGGTCAGCAAAGCCAACATCCATGTTGTCCAATAGAGCCTTCTAACTATCAGTTATCTTATAATTTAGCCTTTACATCATCTTATCAAACTCTGTATTTATGAAAATCATTTACAGAGCAGGGGCCCTTATAGTGTCACTATCATTACATTATATTCCTTATCGCTATGAGAAGCTCTTTCATATAAAACATTGGTCGATTCAATTGATCTTCCAAATATCCTAGGCTTCATCGATTCTCGTATGAAAATCTGGTAAATCTAACATACAAATGCTTCAGTCCAAAACAGAAAGCTAGATCTGCACCTCAAAATCTACTTTCTCTTTGTCCCTTAATGAAAGTACTAAAATGCTGAGTTTGGAAATGGTATAACACCAAAAATGAACAACAATATGGAGATTTAGCAGAACCGAAAAAAAACGGAGAGAATATACCAAATTTTTGTAGTTATTCAGCAAATTATGTCTTACATCCATTATATTTCTACTAATTATTATGATTAGTCACTAACACAATTGTTAGGCGAGCCTAACATGTTAGAATAGCTAAGAGTCACTTGCTTAGTAATTAAGGTTGACAAGAGATAGAAAATGAAGAAAGCAAAGTGTCAAAAGTCCTTTTTCATATGAAATGTATGTGTTTGTAGGGAAATCATCCAATAGGATTTTTCATATATATAACATGTCTAACTTTAGATTAGAAAAAGCATGAGAGGAAGATGGATTCACTAGATCAAGAAATTCATCTAATTAACTGCCAATTTGTTAATATTGGTTGGATTTTTTTGGTAGGAAGTTATCCCATCTTTCTTCCTTGGGTCTTCTACCTTTAATTTCTTATTCTTAGAAGTAATGTAATTTCTAAGAGATTTTGATATCACTCGTACTTTCTGTTTTCCATTAGACCTTCTATGGAATTTTTCGCCTAATTCTTGAGAAATAAACCATAAGATGATCACTCTTATTAGGTAGTGCACATAACATGAAGCTAGAAACTCATAAGTGGTACAAAAAGCATTAGATACATACTAAAGTAATTCTTACCAACCCAATTCCTTTGCTTCAATGCTTCTCTAAATACTTTAGTGTGTTCTTTTTGTCCTTACAAGCATTTTCCTAGGTTCTTGACTGTCTTGTATTCATCTTGGCATCTAGATTCGCTTGAAATAAATATAAATATATAAATATATTTAGTTAAAGATGTTCTGAATATTATGATTGGATTCTAAATTTTGAAAAAAATACTATGCCCCTATCACATATTTTAACTTTTAAACTAACCTTATATCTTATTAATATAGTCAAAGTTAACTTATTTTTTGTTTATTTAACATAAACTGGTTTTTAAAATTCATTTTTGTGTGTGAGTTGTGTACACATATCAAATAATGTTTAGAGATAGTTAATACAAAAACAACTAGCAAATATACTAGTTTTTGATGTAAATCCAAACTTCTATCTACATAAACATTAACTATGCATACGTTGCTATGTTGCACATGCGCATTGCAGACAAACAAGTGTATAGTGGTATACTCAAATTTAATCATTGAATTAATCATTAAAATTAAAAAAAGTAATTAACAACCAGGACCACTATCCTAGTGCTTAAAATGTTCAATGTAACACCCAATTTTTTAAGGCTCAAAGTTAAGCGTTAAACATGTTGCAGTCATTTATGGTATTAACTACTAACGATAGGAAACAACATGTTAATAAGTCAGATCATTAGAAAACATGGAAATATAAAAGAATTCTAAATACATTCATTAATAAAATTCATTCATTACATCCCCTTCGCATAACCCTTTTCAGATCAAATATAATTATTACAAAATATAATCTTCGAGAGCAACATATGAAGATGCTCCCTCGGTTGATCAGAGTTAAATATATATAGGCACAACTTTCGTGCCTTTAAATATATACAAAATAAAAAAATAACATAAACAACTCCTAAAATAACTATTGCCTCTTACACGCCTTTGGAAGTTTATTTTTAGAAGCAGGACTTGGAATACCTCAACCCTCAACCTACTCAAATTAGTCCCTGGAGTTAAAGGGGGAAAACTTCGAGTTAGTGAACAGATTGGTGAGAATAATAATCCATCTACCCGAACCAAATGAATATCTAGTGAGACCACGCCACTTAGCGGAATGGATTTACCTTCGCTAGTATACTTCACAATGTAACCAAATCTTTGTTCCAGCACTTTCAATGATTAGAACATAATAATATAACAACAGTTATAAAGTACAATACCCTAACTATTACTCTTAATGGTTTCTCATATAGGTACATACAAGTTAGCTACTTGCATTATGGTTTCTAGTTTTTTTTATCATTAATGATCCCTTTTCATTTTCTTTATTTCAATTCATGTACTGTGTTACGCGGAGTAACCCCATGGGCATCAAAATCGAATTCTGAGATGTGGGTTAACAATCGCATACCCACATGGTTTTACCTTCGAATTTCCATGACCTTCTCAATTTACGGCGATGCAAATAACCCTCACATACCAGATGATGCAAGTAACCCTCGCTCGCTCTTGGCTTTACCTTCGACTGACCATGAAATTCTTAGTTAATAAGATTAACCATCCTAGTGCATTTCAAATATAATTGATACCTCTAGTTCCCTTACTTTTATTCCATTGGTAAGCACAATGTGCTCCTTTTTAAGTTTTGGGTGCATTTGTTATCCCTAAACCCCATTCGTCTATCCTACTGGTGTCCTTAATGTGCTTATACATGTATAAAAGCACAACAAGATTCCTTACCAAGTTTAAGTTAAAACCCTATCCTTCGCTAGGAAATATATTAATTACATTTAAAGTGATGTATTAGTTTTGTACCAAAAGCATAATGCATATATAATGGGTTTGAAGCCCTTCCGACCAAAGCCTCCTTTCGACTTCTTTCGCAGGTGATGAAAGCAATCATCATAAAACGACATGAAAACAAATTGCAAGCAAATAAGACTAAGTAAGCATTCACATTCAGGTTTTTTATTTATTGAAATAAGGCTTTACCCACGCCTTCGGTTCCCCTAAAGGGTATAGAAGTGATAACCCCATTCTCTTTGAAAATCAATAATCTGAAAGCAGCCCCTTCGATCTATCAAAAGGAAGTGAGGTGACAATCTTTCTTACTTTACAAGTTAAGTAAAATAAGTCCCCTTGGGTCCTCCAATGGGCATTGAGGTGATAACCTCCTAGCTTATTTAAATCATAAGATAAATCCCTTTTTATTTTCATAATTCAAGGTTCCAAAAATAAACCTTTTGGCATAGTCGAGAGGCAAGGAGGTAAAAACCTCTAAGTTAAAATATGGCTTTAAAATAGTATCCTTCCAACATAACTAAAGGGTCCAGAGAAGATAGCCTCCATATTTCTTTTATAAAACCAATTTAAGGAAAACATTCCCTTTCGACTCAACCAAAAGGTATTATGGTGGAAACCTCAAGCCTCTAAAACAATAGAGGAGGCAACCTCTGTATTATACTTTCAAAAGTAGTCATGTCGGCCAAGCACAACGATTGAAGCCCATGTGTGAAGGAAATATTCCCTAGTTGGAGGTAACACTTTAAAAACATAAAGCCAGTTGTCGAGGACTCAAAATGAAAGGTAGAGTCTGAAAGTGGAGACCCGAATACTACCAATAGGTGACATTATAAATATCTGAAGCTTACCGAAAGGAAGAACAAGGTGCTTCTGACTTTTCCTAAAAGTACGAAAGATGACTTCTATTTACAGGGCGATGGCACTGGCAGAAAATACAAGAAAGCTGGTTTATTTCCTTTTATAAATGTATTTTTCACAATCTCCAGCATAATTCTTGAAATCTTATTAGTCGATAAATATGGGTCTGGTCCATGGAGATTTTTCCAATATCCTAAGGTTTCCCATAGTAGAAATTATTAATTAAATATATTAATACCATAATTAACATTGATTACACTTGAAGTCTAGCCAACTTAGAAAATTAATATCGGTTAATCCAAGCGTTGGCAAAATCCCCAAAAATCGTATACTTATGAATATATTCTCCTCTATCATTCTGAAAAATATGAAGTCTAA